>JAFBJR010019384.1:1674535-1787189 GCA_016785285.1 Brachirus orientalis | reverse complement strand
ACTTTTATGTTAGCTTAATAATTGTACTTTTCTTTTAGTAAGTCTGGAGGTTTGATTGTTTAGATAAAAAGGGGCCTTTAAAACCTTTGAATTGGTGATGGCATTTCTTAGTTTTTTTAAAAACAAACAAACAAACAATAACTCTGTCACAGTTTAGTCTTCCCACTCAGTACTTTTCTCTTCTTCCCACCTCTGCTTCACTCAACCTCCCAGCCACTCCCACCTCATCAGGCAACTCAGCTCACCTGTGAACACACCTGCTCCCCATTCCCTGCAATCAGCCCAGCATACTGAATATTCACCAGCTCCACACTCAATCCCAAACTTACCAGTGTTATTCTGCCACCGTTTCTGCCTTGTGTTCCTGTGCACGAGTCCCGTCTTGGCTCTCCCGATTCCTGCTCGTCTGTGCCTGTTAGGCTTTTCACCACAGCAGAGGACCTGAGCTGTGTAGCCTGCGGATTGTTTTCCCGCTGCTACTTTCTAAATAAATGCACATCGTTGATTCTGTGCTTTTGGTGCAGCAATTGAGTTTATACACCACCAGTTACAAATTCTATTAATTGATAAAATATTCAAGAGAATAATCCATAGAGCCTACAATGAACAGCTGATGAAAAAGGCTGCATCCCAGCTACAATAATTACATGTTTCTAATATACATAAATGCTCAAGTATTTATAGATCACATTTCTGTACTTTTACTTTTGATAGTTTTTTGAGCATTTTTTTTTTACTTGAATCAATAATGTTTTATATTTACATTGTAACAGGAGTACTTTACTGATAACACTATCACACTTACATATGTTTACATATGTTACATATGTTTTATGGCCAATACACAGAAATGCTGAGACTTTACGAAGTTATCAAATAGCTGAATAGTTGAGGTAAAGCTTTGTTACTTTCATTTAAAAAATGACAACTTCTAAGGTCTGTGTCAAAGTCCAACACAACACAGCAAAATTTTCTTTTCATAATCCCAAAACTTACCTACAGGTAGAAAGATTTTTTTTTTCAACACTGGCTGCCTAATCTGCCGATTCTTATTAATTTATTAATTTAAGTGTACACTATCTTGTCACAAATTGATAAATGGTCGATTTAAAAATTGTCATGTTTGTCACTAAATGAGTTTCAAATTTATGTGCATTTTTTCATCATTAGAAAATTGTATTTTATAAGATGGCAGGGGAAAAATGGCCAAGAAAATTGAAAAATGTCCTGCATCCACAGTAAACCACATATTTGGTAGACCTCCAAGTTTGTCCAGTCTGGGCAGCAAAAGCCCACATGAATTAAACCACATTTTGGGGTTTGATTTTTGAATCACATCCATTGTCTTTAAATGTGTCACTGTCTGAATGCTTTTTCTGCTCAAATCAGATTTAAACTCATCTTTTGCATCGCAACAGCACGGAACATTGCTCCACCACCATTGAGTGTCCTGTAACTTGACTGGGCGATTGTTTTGAGAGCAGGTTGATCCTTCACTACCTCCGTTTCTTCTGCACGCTTTTGTTACCAGAGCAACATGCTGGTATTATAGGTCTCATGTCTGGACAAATAAATCTAATTTGATCACTTGCAACTCACAGTGCATACAGACTGGCTAAATCTGATCTATCTGAAAGAAAAATATCACTTATTTGCAATCTGAACATAGCCTCAGACTGTGGACCTTTTTTTTTGAGGTTACGTTTCATTAATACTGAATGAAAAAAGCAGCACCTCATTCATTGCAATAGGACCACTTGTAAGTTGCTGCATTTGCTAACCAAATTCATGTGGGCACACAATCCCTGAGTGCATTATCCCTCTCTCTATATTTTTTTCCCTCACTGGTATGAGAAGGACCAGAGCCACAATTTTCAGTAAATAGAACAATTAAATGAATACCAAATAAAGTTAAGTTTAGTTTCAGTTTCCACTGTCGTGCTTCTTCACTCATGTTGCATTCATTTAAATTCAAAAACTTTATCTGTCCCATGGGCAGCAATTTGAGGCAAGCTGGTTTTGCAATCCTTAAAACACGACTAATCAATTCAATCAGAGACATGAAAATAATGCATGAATAAAATGTGTTCTTGTATTCTTGCATAACAGCAAAGTCAATCCATATAGAGTCAAAAGGAGGGACCATATGGACCGTCCAGTATAAATATAAAGACCTATCAAGAACATTAAAGTCACAGTCTCTTCTAATATTACAGTACATTGATACAACATGAAAAAAAAACAAACAAAAAGTAATTATATTACTATGTATCTACAGATTGCAACATGACTGATGTGATATAGAGTATGGTAGAACTATAAACCCTTAACTTTTTGGGTATTGTAATTTCAACTCACACACATACTATGTTTGGTCAAAACTTTACAATAGATCAGTTACATATGTATAAAGTGTAGGCTTCATAGTAGCTGTACATAATACTTTGTGTGATATCGGGCTTCCCGCTCTCAGTGACCATGCAGAAAATGCATGTATGAAGGAAATGATACAATGAAAAAAATCCCTAAAGATATTTTGCCTATCGTGTTTTTGTGCTGTTGTCCAATTCAGTACAGAATGGGAAAAACTATAGGTTTTGAATAAACAAATGTGTGTGTGACATATCCAAGATCCTCAATGCACACAATAATTGTGTAATAACTAACAGTTCAAATAGATGTACATCAAATTCTCTAAAGACACGTGATGCACCAGTGGTCATGCAGACGCACCATGCGTTCACAGCAAGCAACTTTAGACCTAATTATAAGACATGCATAAATCCAGGAGCCTCTCTCAGCCCATAAGGAAACAGTCGTACATGTTATGACACTGCTGCAATTCAGCATTATAGTCATGCACATTTATAATGTTTGTTCTGGATGACTCAAACGTCCATGCATAACTCAATCTGTCTCTGTTTTGCACAGATAGAGATGTGTGTGAGATTAATTTAAAAAAGGAAAAAAAAAAAAAAACAAAAAAAAAAAAACGCCACAAATGTGCAAAGATTTGTGCTGAACTGAAACAACAGATAAATTAAAGCTTTGCTTCACTGATCTCCATTTTCTAAATGGATGAATTAATTCCTTTCATGGTTCTCTATCATCATTTTGACGCCCTTTGTGTTTCTTCCGTGTGTCTATTTCATTGTAATGTCTGAATGAAGTTGCACAATAATCTACCATAATTTTTATCAATCTGTGTTTGACCCATTATTTTTTATCCAAGTACCACAACTGAAATAAGCCCTGAAATGAATAAATTTAACACAGCACCATTACAGTGAGATGAATACTGTGGGGAAATAAGGCAAAATTGCAATGATGGAGGAAAAAATAAATAATTATCATTAATATTATTATCATATTAAGATTTACAGTACTGTACAAAGGTCTGCGGGCACCACCAGCTTTGTTGTTTTTATGTCTGTCAAATTCAGTAATCATTGGCATTTGGATTGGAATGATGAAAGTTATATATTAGCAAGTTCTCTATGAGTTTAACTAATACCATGTATATGTAATGCTCAAGCATGTCTTGACTAAACCTGGCACTGTACACGTTTTTCTTAGCAGATATTGTCTGACCTGAAATAGTAAGACAAACTCTAATTAGTTAATTAGGGTTCTATTCCAGGTTTAGAGAACCAAAGTCATGCCTGTGTTCCAGAGTAAGGGTAGGGCACACTAAATACTTAACACTACAAAGTAGAAAAAAGGAAGCTATCTTTAATTTTTGACTTTTCCCCACCACTCCACTTACTTCTGAATGTCTTTTTGTCTATTTGTGATCTTAAATTTTGTTGTCATAGATATTTTGCATTTCAACAAAATATAAAATATGAATATACTACATATATATATATATATAAAAAAACACTTTCATTCTGGATACATGGACCTATATAATGACATAATGTTGAAATAGATATTGAGGTATCAAGCATTTAAGTTGGCAAACCATTTTTGTTTTTTCATTAAATATTAACATTTCTTATAAGCAAGGATAAAGTCATGAATATAATGAAAATTAACAACAACAAAAAAGGCTCCACCCAGGCAGTGGAACATTATAAAACATTTATTAAACATACAATCTACAATAATTCTCTTTATATACTTCTTAATCCATAGAATAAGTCTATAGTCATAAGTTTGGTTTTAGATCAGCTGTGAATCATGTTTACACACCTAACAGTGGCTCTTAGGACAAACATTTATGAAAACCAATGTTAGTGTGAATATCCATCAATGTTTGCTTTAAAATCATATAAAAGTAACATATTTATGAATATACTGCAACTATAATAAAATCTATTTTATTTGGGTATTTTGCATTAAAAAACATGCAAGCGATCTGTGAGGATAGCGTGTGCAGAAAACGACAGTTCAAAACAGCATTTAAGATATTTTAAAACGGTTTTTATTACATCACCAACAGTATGACAGCCTGCTGACAGCATTCATGAAAGTAATTATCTAAAGAAAGCTGAGGTACAAAAACAATCCAGTGCTTCTCCTTTGTGGACATTAGCCTGTTGGCACTGCTGTGCTGTGACTGTGTGCCAGATAGTCCTTTACAGGATATTCCCTGTTGCCAACCATAATTAATTGCTTTACAGTCTTCGAGGCCATAATGCTCATCAGTTATTAATTAGAAATTCATTTCACTGAATAAATAATGCTCATGATTGATGATGAAACTTGTAATTAGGTTCTTGGAGTAATGCACAGGGGAGAAAGCCTTTACTCTTGAATCCAGGCTATTAAATACTGCTGTTTAAAGGGACTTCGATTCCTCTTGTCATAAAGCTGGGCTGCCACAGTAGCATCTGGATCCAGGGAGCAGGATCATAAGTTGTAATTCACCAACTGTAGGTTATGTTAGGCTACTGACTTCAACAACAAGTCATGATCCTTCATGCTGCTGAACCATTTGCTCCAGAAAACTAAACCATTCATTCCCAAAGTGTCAGACCACAGAGCAACAATAACCTGCGTTCGGGTTCAAAACATGAGCCTTTTCAACGAAATTAAAACAGATTAGGGTGCTATATGTCACAAAAATCTCACGGGTCTCTCGAGGCGTCAAATAACCTACAGTCTTTTTAAATGACGAGAGAGAACTGTGAAAACTCAAGCAATCTTATGGTTCACTATTGATTTTACACAGAAGACCGAACCGTTGTTGATAGTCTTTTTGATATATTTTCTTGCAACCACCAGTCCCTTTGGAGTTCCAAAGCAGTCAATATACACCTATTAGGATTTCTCGATCTGAGCCCATAAACCTATGGTGTACAGTGTTTCCAATGCTCATTGCATCATAATAGCAGGGAGACCAAAAGCTATTACTTTTAGTGGATGCACCATCAACAATTAAATTGCTTTTTTTGTAATTCTCCAGGCCAATTAACATGATTGACCAGCAGTTGAGAGGAATGTGCACAATGATGCTCTGCAAAAAAAAAAACAACAACACATCAGATGATGATGGCGTAGCCTCATCATGCAGGACTACTCTTACTGGTGCTTTTCACTTGTCATCGTGGGGGGGGGGGGTTTGGGGATGGGGTGAGCAATGGTTACCCACCACTCCTCCTCCTCCCGTTCACTAACCAGTATCTGCCGTATTAGCAATTTATAATGGAGATCAAGAAGTAGTCAGTGGAGAATGAAGACAACTGTCTGCACCCATTCCTAATTGGCTTTGTGTTCTCTTTCTGATAAATGGCTCGCAACTACCATAGAGTCCTGTGGATTTTCTTGCCCTAATAGGACTCAGTAACTGGATTTACTAACAGATAGTGGGTCAAAAAGGACATAGCGAGCAAAAATGTTAATTAATATCAATAATGGCCAATTATTAGTTTGACAGAGGGATCTGAGCTAACTGTGTGCTCTAATGACTCTGAGCTAACTTGAAGGGAAACACTGGCAAATTAGCATAACTGTGTATGCACACTCCATGGAGGTGCCCAGCAAACATCTGTTATGTTAGAAATTCAAATAGAATTCCTATTAGTAACCCTGGCTGTGGTTGCATAATCAGTCATTCTTCTCTGGCCATTTTGGAGGCGCTAACAATGCCCCTGTGACTGGTGGAACTCCTCCCTTTGGGCTTTCCAATCAAATTTGGCCCCATGTGGACCAGGTCCTAACAACAGACGATGCAATGTGGACTTCAGATGAGAGCTTTGTCCTCTGACAGGAGCTCAATCTATCCGCCCATGACACAGTGTGAGTGAAGAAAGAAAAATGTTTTTTTTTATTAATTCATTTGAATATCCGAGTTAAGGAACTAGTGTTAAAATAAATATCTGTCTAACCTACTGGGATAGAGCCACTTATTTTGTGTGAACCTTTACCCAGTGTCACTCAAGTGTTTTCAAGTTGTATTTATGCCATTAATTTTACTTCAGCTCTGAATAAATACATAGTCTGAAAGAAGATGGTTAACAGGGATTTATACTGAGGTTATATCCCTAAGGATATTGAAAACAGAAAATATTCTGCTAAGGAATTGATTTTCTATTTGAAGCAAATAATGCTAGTTCTGTCTACCTTATGGGAATTACTGCTACTACTACTGCTGTTGTATAGATGCTAGTAGGTGCATATAGCATTTGTTGTTGAGCAATGTTTCTTTTTTTGATCAATAGCTGTTGTTATACAGAAAAGATCCACCCAACAAGAAGAATCACCAATATCCTGTTTGCATACATTGGCTATGAATTGATGAAATGTAATTAAATCTTATTATCTCTGTAAAGTATTGAGCTGCTGTTTGGTTGCTCTAAACTTCTTCAGTGGTACTTCATCATGAACTACGGGTAGATCTTTTACCATTTTCAAATAATTGACGTTGGTCCTAAATTTAATTGTCAGGCCAGATATTACTTATTTCATAGTTTTAAGTTTACACTTTTTTTCTCTGAAAATTAATAAATATTGCTTAGTGCTTTTAATCTTTATTTTTTTCCACCTAAAAGTTCATTTAACAAGGTTTACTGTTTGATCACTTGTTTAATGTTTAGTTTAAATAAATATGATTTATCATATAGCATTTGTTGTTGAGCAATGTTTCTTTTTTTGATCAATAGCTGTTGTTATACAGAAAAGATCCACCCAACAAGAAGAATCACCAATATCCTGTTTGCATACATTGGCTATGAATTGATGAAATGTAATTAAATCTTATTATCTCTGTAAAGTATTGAGCTGCTGTTTGGTTGCTCTAAACTTCTTCAGTGGTACTTTCATTTAACAAGGTTTACTGTTTGATCACTTGTTTAATGTTTAGTTTAAATAAATATGATTTATATTTAAAATTTAAAATTAAAATTCTGATTGGACAGGCAGACCATTTGTTGTTGTTTGGTAAATATTAGTTGGTATTAAATGGTTATTTTTTTCACAAAGAGGAAAAAAAAACATTGACTAAACATATTGTACCTAACTCATTGGCATCATATATCAGCCATCGGCTTCTCTGTTTTCTAAAGATTGGCATCTGCATCTGGCTACGGAAAAAAAACAATATTGGCCGACCTCTACCACTAACCCCCTTCTCCTTCTCATTAACTAGACAAAAACCAAACTTCTGCCGACTTCATACAAAAAGACATTTTTACAACTTTGCTTGTGTATTTTTTACTGCACCCATTCTGTTTTTTTTTGACTTTTTCATTCACTGTGGCAGCTCTATATGTAACAGTTTTATGTATCAGTCCTTAATGCATACTCTACAATTATTTCCATCTAACCTTAAATCCCTAGCCTGCTGAACAAGGGTCAGAAACTTGAGCCCACTTTAATGTCACTGCATTAATTCTTTAAGTAATATTACCCCTTGCTATCTGTGAAATATTATGACTCTGCTGTCATGACAACTCGATGTGACCTTCTCTATTAAAATCTGAGCATGCTGTTCCCTCCAGTGTAATGTCATGTTTGATCATGGGGGCTACGAGTGTCCTGATCCCAGCCGTGCACAGTAGGAGGTGTGGTGAGTGAATGGACAACCAGAGGTTCCCCTTAAGGGCAAAACTGACATTGTGTGCATATTCCAGCCTTGGTCCCTTGTGGGACAATTTAACATATGCTAAATTAATCATTCTGGGTCCATCATCACATATTGTATGTGTGGTGTTGTGATAATTTGAGTATAATGATATGACTCTTTAATTTACACATACCCAGAAATAATTTTAAAAGTATATTGTAATAAAGGTAATAATTTGTAGGATTTTAGCAGCATGTATTGGTGAAATCGAAAGTTGCCTTCCAAGCATGTAGGAGAACCTATGGTAGCCTTCATTTATCGTCAAAACTTAAAAGATATTTCCAACATGGTGGTAGACAAGACCTACAACTCTTTTAATAAAGGTGCTGTGATAATGAAAACAATAGTTCATACACTCAGGTGATTGTGTGATTGGACTTTCAAAATGATAAAACAAAACAAAACAAAACAAAAAAAAAATCTGTATAATTATTTTATATTCCATTTTTTTCCTATATTAATTTTTTTTTACCTTAATCTTACACATTGAACCTTTTTAAATTATTTTTTAATTATTGGAATCATTTTTCAAAAGGCATTTTTGATATTAAAATTAATTTTTGCATCCTGAATGAATATCTGCTACTTAATAATAAAAAAACAATAAAAAAAAACAACAACAACAACAACATATGTTTGGTGCACAGAGCTGCATCTGACAGATTTGGGTACAGTATACATGAGTGGGCGACTCCATGGCTGTATATATGGAGTAGCTTCAGTTTTACGCTCCTCTCCATTCCAGGGCCTCCGGTGTATAAATTTAGTTGATGGTGTTCGTTTCTCTTTCTTAATTCATTGCAGTCGGATTCCTCTTTGATGCAGTTCTGTTGTCCCCCAAACAATTGAAGTGGAGACAATGGAGGCATAATGATAGATCCGTGTACCCACCATCTGTAAGAGCAGCTGCTCCCTTACATCTGTACAATATGCTGGAGCGGGGAGCCTCAGTAATCTGCATAATAAGGAGAGGGCTTATCTCAGTCTAGTTAATAATCACAAGCAATCGATGCACTTCATTCCCTCACTCCTGACTGATGAAAGAAAAAAAAAAAAGCTGCAAAGTTTTGGTATGTCTGGTGCATCGTCAAGATAAGCAGGGGTCACGCTGTAATGCCAAGCTGTTGATTTTGCCTAGAGCTACAGATTTAGTCTGCACCCAATTTCATCTTTTCATGAATACCATAATTACAGCAGGACGCTCTGAGTTATCTTACTGCCTCTCCCCTCCTCACTCCCTTATAGAGTTTATGGCCTCCATAGCAATACTGCACATCATATCAGAATCTAGTGTATGGCTCAAAATCTGTGATAAACACGTAGCTCGTGTGGTGCTGATAACAGTTGCTCCTTATAAGAAATACTCTCACGTGGCCAGAAGGTTGGCCCCGTAAAACGCAACTGCCTTCTTAGACACTACAAATTCTGCATGTGGCCGTAACAGAGCTGAGGTTGTTCTCTATAGGACATCACATTTCAGCTCAAGGAAACATTTATATTTTGAGGTGATCTTTTTTTTTTTTTCTTTCCGCAAACTTTATTTATTTGGTAGGTATGCTTAATACTCATTACTTACAAACCCAAGTGAACACTTGCGTTAGGGGCAGAAAATGACTGTTGATTGAAATTTTAACATTTTCACCAGAATAAGTGCTTTTATAAAGAGCTGATTTGATGTTAAACATTTCTGATACTTCATCTCACATTTGGTATATAGTCATTTATATTCATCTGGAGGATTTTAAACTCAATATTTGGCCTTAATAGTTGTTGACTGATCATTGAATGGGCTTTTTTCAGTTTTGTCCATATATGACATCGAACATTTCTCAGTGCAATTTAATAAATACCTCTGGGTTTTGCGAATCAGTACATTATTATTTTCGTTAACAGAGCTGTATTCATTACACTTGGTAATGGCTGCTAAGCAGACACTAAATTGATTGGATATAAAATATACAATAATATTGATCAACAAGGTCTCTCATTGGTGTTCTCTTGTTAAATATGCTCCTTAAATATTTTTTAAATCAACACATTTATTACTGTGCTGTGGGAAAGTAAAACACTCCAAAAATGTATTTGCATTTCTCATGTTCCTTTTTTTTTTTTTTATCTAAAATTGTGCTATTTCGAAAATGCATGTATGATACATATTATTTTTTCATTAAATGTTCTTTGTTTATTGTTAACTTGTACAAATAAAACCTTTGCATACCCTTTCGCTGTAAAAATGATATAGAATATAAGCTGTGTATTAAAAATTGCCACTTCTCATGGTTTGTGATCCTCCTAATTAAGCATGCATGATGTTTCTCTCCCAGCTGCTAGGCTTCTGAGATACACCAGACAGGTGTATTGAGCCCCCAGTGAGGCCTGAGAATGAGAACTGTATACGAACAAGTGCAGGTGTGACATGTTAGGAGTAGTCCAGGTGCTTATTGAGTTATCAGAGGCAGCGCCTTCATGTTTGATTTATCATCTGGGGTTTAGCATTGCCCTATCTGAGTGACTATATATCAGGCAACAAAATAAAACGTTCAGAAAATTACCCGCTGCATCGCTGCAGTCGTGATAACTTACATCGGGCACGCCATCAGATGTAGCGTGGCACCCACTGACACTTCATGTGAAAACTGACAACGCTTATTGAACCTGTATAGTGACAACACACACTTAATCATGAATGCAAAACCTTTGGCCAAGCCAAAGAATCACCTTGAATTCACCCTTTAAGTGTCATGATGTGTCACTGATATGTGGTTTATAGTTTGCTTGCCTGGGCTTGAATCACATGGAAAAGTTATGGCAGTGCTATACTGGGACACAGGATTTACCCAAACTACATAAGGACAGTTAGATTATGTTTGAACATATAATAAACGTGTTAGTCTATTAGAAACAATTTTCCGATGCATGTGCTGTTGAATGCCATGCTCACCCTTGCATTCTTAAGAACCTTAAAGTCAGAATGAGCCAGCTAGTCTCCATGAGCACATAAAAGGTACCCAGATTTATGGTCAGGTTTTTATCCTAGACTCAGGCACATCTGATAAACAAGCACTTTTTGCTTGAGGCTAAATAATACTCTTTGAGTTCTTGAT
Source organism: Brachirus orientalis (assembly GCA_016785285.1). Classification (NCBI taxonomy): domain Eukaryota; kingdom Metazoa; phylum Chordata; class Actinopteri; order Pleuronectiformes; family Soleidae; genus Brachirus; species Brachirus orientalis. The sequence continues at coordinate 1,776,017 of JAFBJR010019384.1, read as the reverse complement.
TTACAATGCTGCGAAGGAGCTCTGAGGCACGCACCTCTGTGATTGGTCATCCGAAAGCTTAAAATTTGGGCTCAGATCTACAACTCACGAGCTTGAGGATTTCTAAATGGACAAATGCATAAATGATGGTGGGGTTTTATTCAGAGTTAATATATGAAAAGAAATGAACTTTTCAGAGATGTAAAAGGCTTTTAGATTTAACAAAATTCTCCCCTGTTCCCTCTGATTGATGCTAAAGCTGAGGCGCCATGCAGCCAATCTAATATCCGTGGCTTTTCAAAAGGGAACTCATTGGGGTATTGGTCCGCTGCATAGATTCCTAAGAGATCTGATTAAAGGGAAATCCCTTAATACTGTATTTTAACCTCACCTTTTCCTTCATAAATGAGATGCACATTGCAACCGCCTAAATGTATCTAACATGCTTTGCTTGACATCGAAAAGGACAAACTGCTTCCAACGGAAGGCACAGATGCTCGTAAATACTAACGGTACCTTTCCCACCATCTCAAATTCTGTCATACTTTCTATAACCAGAAATTGAATAAGTTTTACAGAAAAAACATTTTTATTTTCATTTCTGTAGGGCAAATATTTGTCATTATTTGCCCTGATCTGAATTGCATACTTGTCTGTCTGACAGATGAAAGCCATTTTAGCAACTTGTTAATCATTTTGATACAAAATATTTCAACATAGCATAACCAAAGTCTAACAGCCACACTGCTGCATTTATCAAGTCCTAAGTAATAGATAGTGAAGAATGAGATATACTGTACAACTTAAATTACATATATCATGTAAATACCAACTAATTGTACACTGTGTTTGGATATGAGCAGAAAAATTCACTGTGAATTAAGTTAAAGTAAAGCAGACGTAAAAAAAAAAAACACGCTAATAATCTACTGCTGCCACACACTGATTCATATATAATTTTGCTGCTCAGATATTAACATTTAAATGAACTGGAAAAAGAATTATCAATTTTTACCATTAAGAAAATCACACTGTTAAGATCATGTTAAGATTCCTTTTAAAGAAGCACAGAAGAGGATCACATCTGACCATTAACTGTTTCATTTTTTTAAATAGATGTTAAATGTAACCTCCTGACAGCAAAGTTCAGAGTCTGTTGTTAAAATATTTTGTGGATTGTAATAAGCCCTGTAGTGAAACGTAAAAGAGCAGAGACCAGCCTGTATTTATCACAATCCTCTCGGGTTGCAGCCTATACATCAGACTTTCAGTTTACAGACCTTAACTAACGCCGATATATTTATCCTCATATCAAATGTCGCTTACATTTCTTTCCCCCTTTATCTGTCTCGTTCATCTGTGGTTGTTAAACGTCAGCACCTGATCAAAAGTAATTACATGCAAAAAAAAAATCACATTACATTTTTTTTTTTGTGTGGTTTATTGTAATTAAACTTTGTCTTTGCAGTTGAAGTGAATCTGTTTAATGCCTCGTTGTTTTTATTTGATGTTTATGGGGTTGTGAGAAGGCCATGACATTGTTGGGTCATATTTTGACACATTAATTGGAGTAAGGGCCTTTCATCACAGCTGTTGGGAAATTAGGAGGAGATTGAAAGCCCCTGATATCTTGTAATTACTGATTCATGTTGTGTAGGCTCACTTGTGAACAGCAGCTCTTGCTGATAAATGGGCAGTAAAAGCAATAATAGCCCAACCAGCGCACAAAAGAGTTAAGAGAGACTTTTTTTTTTTGAAATCTTGAGGTTGGGTGGAGTCAGATGTAAATTAATACAAACTCAGTTGTAGTGAAGCCATAATAGAAATACATGGTTAACTCTGGTGTGACCACAATCAAGTATTAGCACAATTAACCTTGTGGCAGCGTAACAGGGTGCATAGCAAAAGAAATGTTCCGCCCAGTGTGTTTTAGGCCATGTTCCAGGGAGAAGGAGGGGCTGCATTCAAAACAAACCGCTGTCCCTGATATCAGCTGGTTAATCCTCTCCTTTTAGTGGCTTTATTGGTTCATTCAAGAGGGTCTGTTGACATTCCCCCTGCCCTGTTAAAAGGCGACTGCATCTCAAGTGAAATCTGGAGTGTTCTTTACACAGGCGGGAGCCCCATGTGGCTCCTGCCTCCCTGTGGGCCTGTGATTTTCCTGCTTTTAAGTGTCTACTGTCAACACTAATTTGTCCCACTCCTCCTCCGCCCCCCTCTGGAGGGGGACGGTCTCCTAAAGTTTTAATAAAAGATCAGCTATAACTCCTTGTTTTCTGGGGCTGAGACAAAAGCTTTAAAAGCCACAGAGGCAATAAGATGCCAGGTAATGATTACAAGGCTTGAACAGAAGCACTTACCAATACCACATACTGTTTTACACAGCACACTGCAAGTGTGCGCTGTGGCTAAAGGCTCCTCTCCTTTACAGCAGTCATCCACGCACCAGATATGTAGCCTTAAATTAGTGAAAAGCAATGCTTTTTTATAAGCTTACTAGCCCACACACAAATGAAATGCACAGAAATGGTAATATGGTTTAAAATCATAAACATTCCTGTAGTTGTTTTATGTGTGTTCATCCGAACACAACAGTCATCACTATTGATGGCTTCAGAGCAGGGGAATGATTAGAGGCAACTAATTTTCTGGCTCACTTGTAACGACAATTTAAGCTGATTTGGTTTCACAAACTTTGTTCAAGTAATAGGTTTTTTTATTTTATTTTATCAGTTTCACTTTATTTACTCTGTGTCTCTTGCCACTGTATGTGACCTAATGCAAACTGAATGCACTGTTGCTCAGTGAAGCCCTTTGTGTGTTTTCATTTCTCAACTTTTCTTCAGAATTAATAAGAGCAACATGATTGCAAATAATAGTTTCTGACATGTTTTGCTTGAATACCATTTCAGAGCTCGACAAAGTAAATTGCTCTATTTCATTTATCTGCCTTTGATGTCTAAAGGAAAATCAATGAAAAAGTAATTTCTCTCCTGCCATTTAACCAAATTCCCATCAAGCTGAATGATAGGTCCCTGGGAAAGCAGTAAGGAGACGTTCTTTTCAATTATCCCTGACTTGTTTACATAGTGTTTTGTTGACTGGACTAGATGTTAACATACAAATCTCATATGGGTTCTGCTGTTATTGAGGAAGCTTAATGCAATTTCACTTCTAAGGTAGGCAAGAACCGTGTAGGAAATTGTTCAATATCTCAGTTGAAGCTCAATTTTCACTGCATTGTTTTGCTGCACAGTGTATTGTAGGGTTATGGTAATGTAATATGCATAATTCATACACCTTGGGCCCCCTCCTAATTTTTGATTCTGCTGTCCTGCCTGTTCATCTGAAGCTGAATTAATGCTACATTGTCCATTAGGCGGCCATAACACAAGACAGTACTGTCACACACTGTGGTTGAAGTGAAATTCCCTGGAGGCAAATGGTATTCCTCATTTTTCTATTTTTCTGTACAGGCTATGTAAGAGTTACTTGGCAAAACACCACATTTCTCATTTTGGGTCTAGCCTTATGTGTTATAGACCCACGTTGAAATACTAATTCTAATTGGAAATGGCATTTTCATGAGGAACTGAGAATATGTTTTACTTATTATCCAGAGTATAGGTTTGGCTTTGCTTTTGTGTGTTTTAGCTGGTACGATTCTCAGGTGGATCACAGGCTGCGAGAGCACAAAGAGGGAGCGTAAGATGGCTTGTTATCCTCTCCAGGGTTCACTTAGAGAGCCCCAGACTGCTGCAGTTGTGACCTTCATAAGGCACTGTCTCCCTGCTGGGAACAGATAGACACACACACAAAGTACATACACTCCACAGCCAGCACTCATTGGGTCATGATGGGGCTAAGCAGCCCCATTAAAGCTTGCTCATCTAGGCTTGGATCACGTGCACAAAGCGTAGAGATGGACTCCAGCCAAAAGGTCTCGGCCGTGTGGTCTCTGACTAAAAAAAATGTACTGGACCTTTAGAGTTGGAAGATACAGTAAATGAATGTTCTTTTTTGTGTGTGGTGTATCCATGTCATCCTTTCCTCTGGATTCCAGTCTGGTGATGTTGCTTGCTCCACTCACAGTGTATTATAAATCCATTTTTTGGACATGCTGTGGTCAGTTTAATGATCATTATGTGGCTCAGATGGAAAAACAAGGGAATAAGGTAAATCAATGATTGATTTTACAATGTGACTTGATTCATGGGTAGCTCTGTGATAAATGGCCGTCTTATCAAGCCGTTGTGAAGAAGAAAATTGTATGTTGTGAGAGAGAACTCATAAAATGACGCTTTTTGTCTTGTTTCATTATCTGGTCAGACCCATAGCATCCCATGGAGCTCTCTGCTCAAGATAATATAATGACTACAGTTAATACAGGATGAATATAATGAATCATAACTAAGATTTATTAATTCATTTATTTATTGTATTTATTTATTATTTGGATCTGCTGATACAGCTGTACCTGTACCTGTTTTTTGTTTTCCTTTTTATTAATTAGTTAGATGAGAAACAGAATAGCTTTTTTTCAGTGTGATAAGTAGCTTCTGTACCATCTCCGTATGAACAGTGGCATGTAAAATATCAAGCAGAGGATCTGTCTTTGATTCTGGTTGAATGGGGGGGGGGCAGGGGGGCTGCACCTAAAGGTACTGAAGCAAAGAAATAATGGTATACTACACTGCTTGTGAAAAGCAATAGGCGAACGGAGGGGGGTTCACATTAAAAGTGTCTCTCTAGGTAGCTGACATGACGCGACTAGTCAGACGTAAATAATGACAGACGGAAAACTATCATGAGGTCTGTGAAGCATTCGCATGCTGCCATCATTTTCTGTCTAACCTTGCATTGCCAGCAGCTCACCAGCTCTGGAGATCATTTAAAAAGCAGACTAACGATGCTGCCAGACCTCACACCAGTCACAAGGATTTGCCTTGAGTTTAGATTAGCTAAATAGATTTTTTACTTCAACCATAAGTAATTTTGTTCCTACACAGTGATTTCTGTATTGATTTGACGTCATTTGAATCCAAACATATCTCACAATAATTCATGCAAAAATAGTTTTTAATCGGATAATTTCTTTAACACAGTTTTGGCTATAAGGCTGTGTTGTTGCTGTGTTGTTTTTTTGCTTCATGTACTGTGTGTTTGCAAAACCACTGCTGATGAGGAAAATAGGGGTCATTTTTCTCTTTAAGTGGATATGTCACTTTCTGAGTGAGGGTAAAATGATGATACAAGAGGACTAAAAGTTAATATGAATTCATTGAATGACCTGGTGCTTCTATGGATTTGCTTCTTAATTGTATTCTGTTCATATGACATACAGTTGCTTTCCTACCTGTAAATCTAATTTAAATCCTGTACTACGAAGGGTTCAATTGAGAAGGATGGGCATAATTCTAAAGTTTTTATTTCTGCATTGCATTATGAGAGATTTTTTTTCTTCACACTGACCTAGGGCATGTCTAAAATGACATTTCTGTAATTGCTCTATGGCTGTGATATCTTTATAGTGTTTTTATATGCCTGATGAGGTCATTTATTACTAACTTCCCACTGTAAGCACGTGACCATATTTCATGTGGAGAGCATGTATAAGATATGTTGCACTTAAGTGATCTGAGAAATAATTTGAATACCTGCATAGACTCTAATTTATAGTCCCGGCTCACCGCTTCTTTACCAGAGGACAATAACAATGCAAAACAAGAGCCCACTCTGCTATATAATTAAAATCATCTTTGGGGACATGTTTTGCTCTGCACACAGAATTTGAAACTTAAAAAATGGCATGGTAATGTATTTGCATAATATAACAATGAGTCCCACTCAACAAATTTATTAGTCTAGATTCTGAAAAAGCCATGGCAAAGCAACTTGCATACTGTAATTGGCATCTTGTGGTTTGCTTTCCTGAGGAGAAAGTGAATTTTATATGCTTTTATAATAAATAGCATATTTAAGCACCCAGGAAATCACGGCAAGGCATCCATCCTACATCGTTTCATTTATTCTGGTGTGTTTAATTAAAGCCAGGAAACTACATTCAATTTGTGTCTGAACAGTGTCTAATGTCTGAGACTGGTTATTAGATATTAAATTGATGCATAATTCAGGCAATTAAGAAAGTAATCACACAAAGTAATGTAATGGAAGTTAATTATTACTGCATAAGCAAACAGTTCATCAATGCTAGTTAACGCTGTGACTGCATCCCTAATATGCTCACCAAGCACAGAAATTCCTCTCCCTCAATGTTTTGATGTGCTGATTAAACAGTGTAGAGGCAGATTAGTGAAGAAAGAAAGCAGGGCCCTCTCACATCTATCTATCTATCTATCTATCTATCTATCTATCTATCTATCTATCTATCTATCTATCTATCTATCTATCTATCTATCTATCTATCTATTCTGTCTGTCTGTCTGTCTGTCTGTCTGTCTGTCTGTCTGTCTTCTCAGGACCTGAGCAATATGCAGTGTGACTGTTCACCAGTCGATTTATCTGTGCAAGAAACAGTTGGCTCAGCTCAGTGACAACACAGCTCTTTCCACAAGATCACATAAAAACCAACAAGCAGGCAGCCATTCTCTCTCTCTCTCTCTCTCTCTCTCTCTCTCTCTCTCTCTCTCTCTCTCTCTCTAAACCAACAAGCAGGCAGCCATTCTCTCTCTCTCTCTCTCTCTCTCTCTCTCTCTCTCTCTCTCTCTCTCTCTCTCTCTCTCTCTCTCTCTTTTGAAGACATCTGATAAAACAAGACCTTCCAGCCTCGGGTTGTTTTCCTGGGTAAACATGCGTGTCACAGTTGACCTTTCTTTGGGGTCAGCTGCTTTTATATTGGCTGACATGTTTCCAACTTAATAGAACTGTTTAGCGCAGATCCCCTGGGTCCCTATATTTATTAAGCTGCAATGAGTTGCATCTGTCTGGTTGAATCAAGAGGACCAATCAACTCAGGTCAGACACACGGTAACAGAAATATAGACATGTAGCTACACATACACACATGTTTTATATGGCTGCACAAACATATAAAGATGCAGACGCTGGCAGGTTTACTGCATGCACTTGCACACGCTCATAGCGGCAGTTCAATTTTCCAATTTATAGCCAATTATGTTAGCAAATTTCATAGTCATGAATTAGCACTGTCGCAATGTTCACTGCTTTTGATGTCAGCCAGTGTTTAGCATAGATTGGTATATCTTGTAGTATAGAGTATGTGAGAGACTGCTAAAGGCAGTGCCGCATGTGGTCCAGTTTGTCTTGTTTTCTAAGCAGTTTTCTGAGGTTTATTGATTTATCTTTGTTCAGCCATTGTACAACAACCCATAATGCTGGTAATTTTCTTAGACTGATTTTAAGCCCCTGTCTGGTAATCAGGGATAATTGTCAATTATCACAAGGAACCATCAGATCAATTACTGCAAAATCAATGCAGCCAGTTGGCTTGCACTGCCTCTTTTCTCTCACCTGGAGTGGTAAAACTGTCTGTAAATCTAAAGATGCATATAAAAGATCTCCCATGTTACATTTTAGGGTTGTTTGGTGTTGCTGGAGAATGATTGCGGGGTGTTGTTTTACAGTCATGTTTCTGAAATAGCGAGGCACCAGATGCACCTCTCGTTGCTGTTGTTTTATAACACCTAATGGAGACAAAACTATTGTTACCTCTTAAACTGAAGGCTGTGTATTATATATTTTCCTTTTTTATGAGAGAGCTACAGAGAGCCCCTATTCCTGGTGGGTGAGATGACTTTTGTGATGAAACTTAATGTCAGGCAGTCCCGATGTCCTTATTTTCCTCTCAGAGGCAAGATTGTGCTTTCGCCTCATGAAGGAAAGACGCCATTCACTGAATGGGTTCCTCCGTGTATGGAAACAAATGTGCTGCAGTAATGGAATAGCCTGGTCAGCAGCCCAATGTATTATCTCCTCCTCAATGTATTTATTTACACTCAGCTACTCCACATATTGCCTTGTCATCTTAATGGGTGTGGATTAATCTGTTGCCATGTAGTCTTAGGTGAATGAAAGAGACTGACCTTTTTCAAACTTTGTTTGTAGCCCAAAAGTGTGAGTTAGTACTTAAAGCTTGTGCTGTACAGACTAGGGCTGCAACTAACAACTATTTTAGTAATTGATTAATCTGTTTATTTTTTTTTTCTCGATTAAAATGAGACAGTTGTTTGGTCCATAGAATGTCATCAGTGTCTTCCAAATCTTGAAATGTTTGCATATGACGTTTTTGTCCATAAACCAAAATTATTCAGTTTTAATTATTTATTTGTTATATGAAGCAAAGAAAATAGAAAGTATTCACTTTTCCAAAAGATGGAAAATCAGAAAGCATAAGTTAATTTTTAAAAACAACCACTCAAACTGATAAATAAATAGTTGGTGATTAATTTAGTTATTGATTCATAATTGATTAATCAGTTAATCGTCGCAGCCCCAGTGGAGACTAGAGAAATTACATATTGTAATTTAATACTAGTAAATCATATTGAGTTAATCATAACTAGGTATTGCATATATTACATTTATATTAAAACCATAATAACTCAAAACCTTCCATTGACTTTATGTACTGTTTTTACTGTTTTCTTCATTATAGGTATTGAGAGTTTGGTTCAAGGACAAACCTTACGTTTCACCACGGAGGAAGGACAAGCTATATCAAGACAAATGGTAAGGTCATCATTAAATCTATCTGCTATCTATTGCAGAGTCTGTAATGTTTACAACAGAGCATACTGTGTCTACATATTAGATATTGAATCCTTGTTTAACACGGGTCTCAGAATCATGTTGTCCATTTCGATACATGTCAGCTGTGCTGTAATCATTTTCAGTGAATCTAGCAGAGATTGTCATTTACCCAGTGTCCAAACTGCTCATATTTCATCCTCACCTGAAAGAGGCTGCCATTGAATATAATCACATACACACCTACTGCATCAGGCCAAGAGAAAACAGAGTGTGCACTTTGTGCACAGCTATTTATATCAATAAGTCCCGTGCTGAGAGGCACAAAATGAGCATTTAAGCTGCAGGGCCTAGAGAGCTCAGTAGCAGGTGGGCAGGCTGCTTTAAGGCGCCTGGGCGGAGGGGGTATTCACTCTTTTACAGGTGTTGCCCATCTCACTGTGCATCCTTGGCTCTGGGAAGGTTTGGGTTTGGGAGGGAGTGGGACAGCTGGAGCAGCAGGCATCGGGCAAACAGAGAAAGAGCCTCTTCTTACTGTCGGGGCCTCCGCAGGTCAGTGCCTCTACCCAAAGGGACGGCGGAGCGAAACGCCATCAATTCACAAACAAAGGAGCCACTTCACCCGCCACAAAGGAAACATATGTGATAGAGCTGACTCCCGAGCCGCAGCTCACTTTAACATGTCAGCCTCTCCTAATTAGCTTTGTTAAGTCCCTCTGCTGTCTGCCCAACTGAGGCCTCTCCAGTCGCATGTGAGCTTTGTGTTTACAAGGACAAATGTTTTGACTCTCTCCCAAAACAGACATTTTCTTTTAAGTAGCTGTGGTTTTTTTTAATCAATCCTAAAATGAGAAGCATCTCCACTTGATCACCCTGATATGGATAGATTCCATTGTCACCTATTGATGTACTGATTACCATAGAGCAAGCAACCGAAACCTTACAGTCTTGCTGCAGAGCTGTACATTGTATGTTTTCGATGAAAACAGCCGCCCCTCAATCTTTATCGTGATGTTTTGGAGTCATTACTGGGCAGCCTTCAGACTGTGGTCTGCCATGCGTTACATGCTGCAGTCCATACTGAGCCTCATGTGACCCCTGCTGCTTACCCACTGGCAGTGCAATTTAACCAGGCTGATGACATGCAGCATGACATCCCTTGGAGAAGTGTCTTACTTGCAGCCTCATTGTGGGGGTTTGGTCAGTGGGGGGATGTGTGAACTGACCTCTCTGAAGCACAAATCACACTGGACTGTGCCTCAAAAGATTGAATTTCTTTGTGTATTTTTAATGCTATTAAAGCGTTAGCGATTGCACTACGTGATTAGTGCATGAAGGAAGGACAGGACTAAACCGGAAACTTCCTGAATTTAGCAAAATGAATAATGCATGAATTTCATTATCATAAGTCAACGTCAGTTAGAACTCAGCTGTAACTAGATGTTTCTAGGTGAGTCGGGCAACTAATATGACTGAAATAATCATAATAAAATAGCAAACAGTAAGCCTTTGATGTATTTGTACACTGCTATACAGTAAGAAGATTCTACTGGACTAACGTCAAACTAATGCTTGGCTGCCAGACAGTCCTGTACTTGAGAAGCTCCTGGCCCAGAGCTGTGTGACTGCTGCTGACTGAGTGTCATGATCCCAAGATCTCTGCCTTCTCTTTGACAGAGGGGTTTGAAATTCCTGGGTTAAAAGTTCTCAGAGATTATATCTCAGAAGGCATTTGTGATGATGGTTCATGACAGGTATTGCTTTCAAGTGGGTGAAGGAATTCTTCTGAATGTGTCAGCCGCAGAGAACTTCAGAGGACGGCGTCAATGAAATATGTGAACAGGCAGAATTAACGCAGAATTAACTAGATCTTTCATCATCAGTCACTAGTTTGTACACAGTCTGACTGGTTTCACTGATTGATTTAAACAGAGACTTATTTTAAACTGTTTCCTGACTAGACTCAATAAAATCTACACTCACATTATATAGTATCAATAAATATCAGGACATTGTGTGTCACATTTGCTGCCTCTGAATTAATGAATTAATTTGTCTTCTTCTTTAGGATTCACTGAGTCAGTTATTGTCACTGACCATGACTGTATTCATCTCAGGCCATTAATGTAAAGCTATTTATTCATGTAGATGCAGAGATAAAAATAAATATGACGTTACCAAAGTTAGTAATGCATTATTGAAAGAATAATAATTCCAATTATTTAGAGTTTATTTAAAATATCAGATAAGTGTATACTTAGTGTTTCTGCACTCCACCATTTTTTATAAGAAGAATATCGGTAGGAATATTTATCCAGCAAATGTGTACCCAAATATGGCATTATTCTCTGATAGGTGAAGCATACTTACTTTGACATGCCTCAGCAACTTGGTGTATTCTACACACTCACTGCCAGCCATGACAGCAGACTCCTTTTTGCTCTTTTCTCCCTCTTTCTTGAACACTTAGAATGAAAATCACATAGACCACTGTGGAGGAGTATCAAGGTAACAGTCTGGAGATGTCTGGCCAAAAGGGATTTGTCCCTCTAGGTACAAGGTAGGGAATGGTGTGCCCTGCTATTTTGCATTTCTGCATTGCTTTGCTGCCCAAGCATGCTCTGTGTGGGGCCCAACTCTTTGAGTGTGTCATAGCATCGTATGACCGCTGTACCAGAGGCTTGCTGTTGGACTCTACCCAGCAAATATGGATTATGTTAAAGTGGACTGTGAATTGACGAAGATATGCTAATATGTCCCAGATGGGTATGCGGGAGGCGGACGGCAGGGACATGAGACAGTATATGGCAGAAGCAGTGTTTGGCAGGTCCATCATTCCGTCATTAAAGGACACATTATTACTTACAACAAGGGTTGCATGACAATTGCTAGAATAAATGCAGTCCCTCTGAGAGTAGCCTCCTATGTCCTTCAGTTTCCCTTTGCTTTTCCCTTTTTTATTTTCCTCATCCTTGCAAATTTTCTCTCAGCTGCTGATACTGTGGATCTCAGTAAGACTGTGTAAGGAGGTGTGTGTGTGTGTGCAAACATCAATAAGACAGACTATTACTTGCTGAGGCCATTCATTAATATAATGAGGTGGTTTTGCTTTAATTGATAACAGATCAGTGTTGATGAGACATTATGCACTTGTGGATATGACATTTTGCTGCATTTTTCCTGAAGTTAAACTGAAGCACCTGCATATTTGCTTTCAAGAGGCAGGACACCTCCGGAGCCATTATTCTGTTGTACTGCTGGGCTAACAATGAGCTGTCCCCTCTGCATTATTATTGAACTAAGGTATTAGATTTTCAGCTGCACAAGCAAAAAGATAATGGTGGCTTATGTGTAAGTGTACATGTGGGACAGCCTTTGTCCTTTTGATCTAAACAGCCATGCAAATGACAGGATTAAATAAAAAAAAGGCTACTGGTGCAAACATGTAAAGTGAATTTCACATTTGCAGAGATTGTCTGTTTGTAATAATGAGATTGGGATCAAGCAATGCAATTTATATCTCTTAAATAATATGGCAGACATTTAAAAAATGCCATTGTATAGTTTAAATGGTAAATCCAATTCATTGTTCAAAGAGTTTCTTAAAGAAAATTTGACACAACAATCACTTTCACATAAGACATGCTGCTATTTGGTTGAATTAGTTGATGACAGGTTACTGTCATTGCACAAAATCAAGTAAATAATTGACTAAACATAATACAGAGATTCTTTTTCAATGATGTTTTTATTGCACCACAAGCCTGTGTAGAGATGTACTTTGTTGTGGAGCAAATGCTTATTGACACCACATCCAAGCACATCAAGGATTATCATCACAAAAATGACAGAATTAAAGATGTCAAGATTGGCTTTGAACCCCTCTCTGGAGACGTAGCTGAGTGGAGAGAGGGTGAGGGGGCGGGGAAGGGCGTTCGCATTTGTTATAGACTTCAACACGCTGTATTTGCTGGGGGCATTGTTAGCACACACCGCCTCCAGTCCAGGATTTGGGGAGGCCCAGAGCAGATGCAGACTGCCTTGTACACACACACACACACAGAGAGAGACATGCTCCGTTACAAGTACTGACCCACCCCTGTAAGGGGAAGAATAGATGCCCTAGGGCAATTCAGCTAGTGTGGATGAGTTCAGATGAGGCACATTAAGTGGCTAGTGATAAATTTGGCATGACAATTGCAAACACCATCGCTTTTGTCTGTAATTAATTCCAGTGGTGCCTGAGGCCTTCCCCATGTTGCTACTGGTGTGGGCCAGCAGTGCTTTCCTAACGAGGCCACATTACAGCTAGGATTATAGCCCAGATAAAGGCATTCTTAGAGGGAGGTTAGTGAGATGTATTTCTGTGGCGCTGAGGCGGGTAAAGATGTGGAAGTAATTTTTAGAACTTTTGATCAGGCACACCAACACTAAACTAGAATCTAACTGCAATAGTTTTTAATTCAACTGTTTAGCTTATTTCCTGTAAAGTTCAAACACACCATCCTCGGTATCCTGAAAGCAGCCTTGCAGAAATTATGTTCACTGCCACTATACATAATAATGAGCGGTAAACAAATACAGTAATTTAAAACCTTGCTGAAGACAGCATGCCTCTAATAAGGGATGATGTGTAATATAGTAAACAAGTTTCAAAATACTGATTTAAAATTAAGTGCAAGGAGTATCTCAGGGGCTCACATGATAAACTGGCACCAAGCAGTGGAAATTATGAGCCCACAGATTGCACCTTTAATATTTGGTCCAATGGGTCCTACAACTCAGTTATTCTCATTCAGTGGTAATGTGGAGGCATTAATTAACGGCTTGTACTTCTGAGTAGTTTTATTACGGCTAATGTCCCTCATTAAGTGAAATATAGTTACTCAAGGACATAAAAGAATCCCTCAGCAGCACATTTAATCTTGATTTCACTTGTGAGAGTGCTTGGATATGTTCTGTAACTTGCTCTGTAATGTGGTATCTGTGCCTCTTTGCTTCAGCAGTCTCAAGTGTTTACCACCTCCTCTGTAGCCTCCAGCAGGGTGAAGCTGAACACACCACCAATCTGTGTCATTACTCTCTCATTGCATCAAATCACATGATTAGCTTCATGGGGCAGTGGAGGAGGCCTGTTTGGTGCGGCTGGCTATTGCAGTCCCTAGGTAATGGTCCAGTAGCAGTGTGATGGAGGGTTGTGTGCTGTCCTCCATACAGGGCCAAGGATGCACCATCATTCAGCCAGCTGGAGATGGCCTCAGGGTGAATCGTGTTCTTTACTCTTCAGCCCTTTCACTCATGTTAAGCACATTGCACTGCAGTTTCCTTCCAGAAATGATTGGTTATTGGTAAGACTTCTTTTCTTTGAAATGCTATCATAAACATGGGAAGTGACTCGATTGGAAACAGGCTGAGTCATTTCCCTCACACCAAGCTTAGAGCTGTCACAGAATGTGTGCAGAAAGGCAGGTTTCTTTACAGAGGATGTTAAAAAAATTATGAAACCATTAAGTGGGATACGGAGTAGCCTATGCAGGAGTACCTAACGGGGCTTTGTGCCTCTGTGGAAGGCCAATCCGACAGTTTGTCGATGCAGGCTTTTATAATGCAAAGGCTTATAATTATCTCACGCTCGTTCATTTCACACTGACATATCGCTTTCCTAAATGTCAGTAGGAACAGCCAGTGCACTTCTCTTCCCCAGCTCCAGAGAGCCCTCTCTGCACCCTGCACACAGCCATGATGATGGCAGTACTTTAGCCCTGAACGTGTAGCCCCCCGCCGGGGAATAGCAGTTCAGGCATCACCGATCGTTGACCTGGCTATTGTTGTTTGTGATACTTACTGGTAAACTTTTGCAATCAATACAACATCAGCCAGCAGAGCCCCTGGGAATGAAAACCTGAAACAGCGCACTTAATCTTGGAGCAGCCCCTGCTCCCTGCTCTGCCACTAAACTAGGTAGTTGGCCTACTTGATGCGGCATTATTGCCGCAGAGGTCAGATGTGAGCTGTCTTGCACAGCGCCTGATGAATGGCTGTTTTTGATAAAGCGCCTCTCCCATCCAACAAGAGACATTTAATAATGATGGACCATAACTGCACACAAAAAATCCTTGTAGAAGAAGGGAAAAAAATCCCTCCTGCCTGCCTTTCCCTATCTCAGACAGTGAGCAGAAATACCCGGTGCACTTAAAGGCTTTCATACATTGGGAATATAGCACAGTGGGGTTTCTTATTCTCTGGATATGTTTACTGAGGAAAAAATACAAATAGAATGAGATGTTCTGCATGTAATAAAAGGTTTCTTTTTTTGATCCCCATCATTTTGCTGAATATTTAATGCTTCCGTTGGGTATGATGTCCCTCAATTTGAAAATGTGGCTGTGCTATACCACGGCATACGCTTGTGTCCTTTTTTACACTGGAAATTATTCACAAAGGTAACAGTGTTAAATGGTAGCATTATGTACACAGTAATACAATTTAGCATCTACTCAGACTGCAGATTCCTTCTCTCAACACCCACACCTGGAGGTGCCAAAAAGATAATTGAAAGTCTTTGCAGATGATGATTTAACCAGCTCAATGGTCAAAGCAACAGACAGCAATTTTGCAGTCTGCCACTGTGATGAGCAATCAAATCAGCACGTATTTAGTTTAAGTGGCTCCAAATAAAATGCACATCTTTTAAATAGGTATAGTTATGCAAGTACACAGTGAAATTAAATGCCATTCTCCAGGAAACAAAGCCAAAACCGTGGTGACAGCTCTGACATAGACAATGCCTGCAGTGACAGGGATAACAAATTAATTGGAACCATAACACATCGTCTCTAAAGGTGAGGTAAACACACCTGACTGTATATTTTTCACCATCAGTTAAATCTCAATTGGATCTAAAAATAAACCCCAAGGCATTGAACAGTTTAATGGATTTTGACATCTCTGCATTATGCTGTCACTCCAGTATAAATGAATCATAACTTTGTTCTGCGCCAAGGAATTACCATGCATTTTGAGAAAATGCATTGTGCGCCAAGCTGTGAATTATGATACAAAATCAAAATAAATGTGTAATGACTTTGGAGATGCCCAGAATAATTTATTGGGTGGAGATAGTTTCATATTGAAAAGAGAGCCTAAGTGGGATACAGAGGCTCTGTGCACTGACACTGCCCTGAATGTGTTTGAATTCTAAAATGTCAGCGATAGATAGGCAAAGAATCCGGGCTGTTTACTGAAGCTTGGTAAATGAGGGCTTCATTTGGGATGCAGCAGTATTCAATTATATGGTTATTTATTGATCAGAAACAATATATGCCTGTCTGCTGCATGTAAAGATGAATTCAGAGGATAAAAAGAAAGTGTCAGGGAAATTGGCTGACGAAGGATTGCATTTGATCTGGGTGGGAATTCAAGAATGAAGGCAGAATACCCCAGTGTTTAAGAAAATGGGCCACGGGTGTCTTTGCAATTAAAGTTTTCTGCACAGAACTGTAAAGTGGGATTTAAAATGAGAAGGAGGAAAAAACATAACAATAAGAAAACAGTGGGGAAGAAGTTTGTAGAATAAATGCAAAACACTTGGAGCCCACGTTTGTTTAAACAATATAATAAATAATAATAGAAAACAACATATTATGCTTCACTTAGTAAAACTAGTAATGTCACTAATACTGATTGTTATGACATTTGTTTACACACAATAAACACAATTTATTATTAATGAATAGAACTGAAACAATTTGTTTCACCCATTTTTTAAATCAAGAGAAAACAAATTGCTGAAAAGTCAGCAAAGTAATAATAATAATAATAATAATAATTATAGATTTGCTGCGCTTTTTAATGTTCTCTCATCTCACATTCTCTTTGGCACTATAGGCAGTCCCAGTGCTTTTTGCAGAATAAAGTGGGAAACTTTACGTCTCCTGCCCCTCTGTTAGCTCATTTACAGGGCTCAGCTGAAGTGTGCTGGGGTGTGTGATGCTTCAGCGCACTCACTTTACATCCCCACTGTAAACATTGTCTATTATATTATTCACAACAGTGTCCTCCAGAGGGATGCATCCCGGCGAGGCCCCTCTGAATATGGAACACCAGCTATTGTGCTTACCTGCTGCCCCATATCAGTGTGGCCTTTAGGTGGTTCTCGTTCAGATCTCTTTAGCTGGGCTGGAGGGTAATCCCTGGGCAGCCGGGGCTTCTCTGTTGTCTCTTGGTTGTTTTCTGTGTAGTTCATAAATTATAGATGGGCCATGTCGAGGGCCATCATGCTGCCTGATCCCTGTCTGTGCTGACAGCTGTATGATGCGCACTGAGTGCAGCAGATTGGGAGCTCAGAGTTTCATCAATAAATATCACTCTGACCCTCACACTTGGCCTCGTGTCAGCGGTCAAGGTAATGGCTTTTTATTATCGTGAAGGGCATCCCAGCGTGGGGTAGTCTTAAGGTTGCTCGTCCATCTCAGGTCTGGAGACGCTAAGACAGACAGAGAGGGAGCGCAGGAGAGAGAGAGAGAGAGAGAGAGAGAAAGAGCTAAGAGAAGAGTAGCTGGTCTGAAGTTTAAATGGACTGGGCTGTTATTATGTGAAGCTAGAGGATGAGTGTGGATGTGTTGTGTGTTTGACAGTCAACAGCAGGGAGCTTTTGTGTGGAGGAAGTAGCGATTTTCATGGGCACATTATTGGATTAAATTAACCTTATTAACCAGCTGTGATGAATTGTATTGAGCTCACTGCCTCACACAGACCTCCAAAGAAATTGTGTGTGTGCGTGCGAGTGTGTGTAGTCATTTTGTTATCTCTTTCGGACTGTTTCTGTTATAAACACTGAGCTTGTCAGGACCAGTGGGCCTCACAGGGACCAAAGCCTGGTCCTAATGAGGCAGAACCTCATTTTTGTGGCTCTGGTTAAAGTTAGAGGTGAGATGTACATGGTGATTTGGTCAGAGCCCAAATTGGTTGTAGTTAAGTTTAGGGATAATGTTTTGGTTATAATAAATGTAAAGCAAATTTAGTGTCCTAAAAAGAATAGCTGTGCAAATCTGTGTGAGTGTTTTTTGTGCATGTATGTGTGTGTGTGCATGTGTGTGCGTGTCTGATGGTTAGCTCTAACTGCCTGACTCATAGATGACAGGGCTTGAAATGCCATGATTGTGTACTGAAAGCTCAGGCAGCTGTACATGCTGCATGATGTCTTCAGAATACAGGTTTTTAGACAAAACAATATAGAACAGAACAGCATTTTGTCTAAAGTTCATTCATCAAAAAGCTGCATATTTTTGAAAAGGGTAAAAGCCCCACACAACCCTGTCAGAGAAGCACAAAGGCTAGATACTATAGATTACTTTAATCCCCTGCCAGATATAAAAAGGATAATTACATATTTGTGGTGGAGGCTGTGTGGTGAAAAAATCAATACAACCTTTTTTGTATGACACTTCATTAGTGTGAAAAAATCTTGCAGCTGAGAAGAACTGCACTGCAATTAAATGGTTCTGCTACCTTAGACTTTGTAATGGCTCTATATTATTATCCAGTTTATTTGAAATAGTGGTTGCACTTGTGGAGTAATTGGAAACCATTGATTATGTACTTTTATGTCTACACTCTTGCACATCATTATGGAGAGAAGCAATAGTTAGTTAGCCTCTCTAATGAAGCACTAATTGCACTAAGTAGGTTAAGATGTTAGTCAAACTGCACTCAACTGCACAAAGACTTCCAATTAATCTGCATACACTGACTAGCAGATGTTGTTGTGGACTGCATATTTTGCAGATTTTATTTGTTTTCTGTGTGATGCTGCTGCGTAAATAGAATATTGTGTTTGTATCAGTCCATTGGCAGCAGATGAAATTGATTAGCAGTAGTGAAAATAAGAGTCGGCCGGAGTGCAAAAAAAAAAAAAAAAAAATTATAGGTGATGGATATAAGGTGATGGAATATAAAGTGGCCACTTTGGTGCTGCTTTCAAAAGGACTATTTGACTCCTGATAATGTCAGCGATGTAACACTGGCTGGTAATTGTACAGGAATGTCGGTTAACTCATGCCACTGTGTTAACATTTATTTAAAGATGTGAGAACCCTCCACTTAGGTTAGCCCTTGACATAATCTCCAATGTGTCCAGCTGTGATGTACAGTACTATATAGTATATAGTCCAATATAGGAACTGAGATATTATTATTTTTGTCTGTTTGTCATATAATTTACAGGGACGTGAGGTAACATCCTTTACCTGTTTCAAATTTTGACTATTGTGGGGTTAATTATTAACTAACCATTTAAATTAAATTAATCAAATTAATCATGTAAATTACTGTAATAATACATGTAGTTTATTTCTACTGATATCTACAGTATATCTCTTGCGGTTTTTGTCTGAACAATGTCAAAGTTGGCACTGCACACCCTGGTGCCCTCAGTAGGTCATCTGCTAAGTTTGAAGCCTGTCAAATGAACTCCACAGTTGTGATTAACAGACAGACAGACAGACAGACAGATGGAAATTATTATTATTATTATTATTTATTAATTATTACCGGTTTTGGACAACAGAATTAACACACCACTAGCCATATATTCACATAAAAGAAAGGAAAAAAAGCAAAGAAATAAATATCACTAAACAAAACAAAAAAAGGAAAAAAAAAGCACACAAATCAACATGTAGTTGTGAAGCCAATTCTATAAAAATCCAAATGACTTGATCTTTTTCCTTCAAGCTCACGGTGGGATGCCGTATCCCTCTCAATTTGTCACTGCGTATCTTATCTTCTCCATGTGTAACATGTTACCTAACTCCTTCAACATCTCAAATGTGGGATGTTTTCCAGATTTTCAGAGAACCTTCAAACATTCTACTATCACTTGGAGAAATTGCTGTGTATTCCTGTTGATGTCTTTTTTTGAAAATACACAATTATGCTGCAGGAATTTATTGAAACTAAATCCAATTTATTGTCTGCACAAATGTGATGGATTGTCCATTTGTGCAAATGAATTACCCTGTCTAGATATTAGTGTAGCACATTACCAACTGAGGTCATAATAGGACATACAGGCTGCCACTGTCTCTCTGCAGAGCGGATGATATTGGTTTAGGGGTCCACACACTGTCCCCATCCTGGTCCTCTGTGGAAAGAGTGATGCTGACAGTACACTCCTGGCAATCAGTCAGCTCGCCACCCACCACTATGCACCATCCGAGATGTGGAGAACAGGCTATGTGCTGGTTACAGCCTAAACCCAGCAGCAGATTTTTTTTTTTTTTTTTTTTTTCTGAAAGGGCTCAAATTCTCACGCTATTGTACGCTTGAGAGACACTTCAGCTTTCACTACCCAGGAGGAAAAAAAAATTTAAGTGCTGTCTGCTTGTTACAGATACAGAGTGATTAAAAGTAAAAGTGTAAATGGAATTCAAATTACCAATATTGTTGATTGATTTAAATAAAGAGCCATCTGTTGAAAATGCTGAGCAGGGTTAGTTGGCATAAACTGGAATATTAAATGTGGGGTGGAGACCTCCATCAGGACCTCTTATTAACAGAAGCTTGTTCTTGGTGGGATCTTAAAAAATCTTCTGGCTTTATATGGCTGTCTGGGGAGAGGGTGAAACCCTGTAAGCTGTCATTGCACATGAAAGGATTAATGTCATCTTATAAGAAGGGGAGAAAGCCGTCTTATAGTTATTTATTCTGTTTCATTCACATTCTGCTGGCTCTGTAAAAGAAAAAGGCTAATGTCGGGTCTAATTTGTAGCCCTTTAAATTCCAGACAGAGATTCTTTACATATCTCTGGAGCTCATGACTCCTCTCGGCACAGCCCCTCTCCTCTACTCCTTTTGGGATTCCGCCTAAACCCGACCAATTTACTATCTGAAGCAAAGTGAAGATTTACATGAGTTTGTACTTGAATGGCTCCAACTCTAGCCTCATCCACTAAACACTCCTACTGTAATTACCATTCGTGGATCCTGCTACCTCTCTCTCTCTCTCGCTACTCGGCACCTAGGCCAATTGAAGGGGAGAGAAAAGGAAAATACTTATTCCCCAATGCTGATTCTTAGTGCTCCTTGTTCAGGATGTGTAATTGGATCTCTGTTTTCAACTCCCTGCTAATAAGCAGCTTACTTTGGCTCCCTCTAGACTTGACCCACCACATTTTGTTTTATGAATTTTACAAGGGGATTTTAATAGATGCTTTAGGCTATGCAAAACATAGGCTGAAGGGGAGGCATAATGTGGGAGCCTTGACACAGAGTACGCCTGAGTGGCTGCTTATCATTGCGGACAGGTCTCATAACTTTCATTAAGATTGATGTAGGACAAAAGGGAACGTGTGAAAAGAGGGACATGAGAGAATATTAACCTGTGCTCCTGTAACTAACTATAATTGTTTTGCATTCAGTCTCTTCTCCGGCAGCCATCCTCATTATCTTTACCTGTACATGACGGCACAGCTGATTTTAGTAGCCCGGCTTGTTAGAGGAGATTGGAGGTCAGGGAAAACTGTAATCTGCCTTTGGTTATTTTTATGGTAGAATATGATGACCAGGGGCTGAAGTAGTGTATCAGTGTATTTTGCAAACATAACACCTCATTTCCTTTCATTTTATATCTGTATAATTGTTTTTTTAAAGTTTGCTGCTTGTAGCTTTTGGAAGTTTGAGAAGGTTAAGAATATATTATTTTAAAATTATGATTGCTCTCTCTTAGTTTTTTTTTTTTTGTTAGATATTTGCAAATAATTTGCTTGAAATTAATGAAAAGTTACATATTAATGTAAATTTCCCTTTTAAAGGAAAGGAGCAGAGCAGTGTGTGGATTTTTATCTCCATACTCTTCATTTTTTTTTCTAATGTAGACTCTGGTGTTATTCTACTGCTCATTTAAAATTGCAGAATGACAGAGTCACCTAAACTGGGTCACTGAAATGAGAGTGAGGGTAAAAAAAAATGTAAAGACAAGTGCTGACCCATAGCCTACCCACAGTTTCTTCAATCAGTAAAATACCTCCAGAAACTGTGGATGATTCCATAATTCATTATGGCTTATAGTATCTAAGTGATTTTTATCATGCCTGTCTACATCCCTACATTAAGCCAGTTCATTTGTCTTGAAAAGAAAGAAAAATTAAAGAACATTTCCTACATTTTTCCACATGAATGAGGCAGGTGCAGTCGTGTAGGTGAAAATTCAGTCAAGTTGAAGCTTTCTTCAAGTACTAACTAAGACACTCTGTTGGGTATAAGAGCACTAATGACCAACACAATCACCTACCTTGACATTAATACCAAAGATAACAAGAAGAGGTGAGAATGGGTGCAATGCCCGTTCTTTCATCTTATCTCAACCTGTCCCTCCCTCTCTCTCTCTCTAAGCACACTTTATTTCATCGCAAAGCTAACGTGGCATAGAACTTTTTAAAACGCGCCTCAGCTTTTGTATCCTCCCTCTCCCCCCCTCTCTCTCTCTCTCTCTCTCTCTCTCTCTCTCTCTCTCTCTCTCTCTCTCTCTCTCTCTCTCTCTCTCTCTTCTGGTTGGTAATTCTCCCATCTGGAGGATGTTTGAGAGAAACAAAGAAACAATAAGAGGAAGTTGGGAGAGGGGGTGTCAGGCTGTCAGTAATCTGACAGCTATGGTAACTACCCTCTAATCCAGACGGCTCCAGCCACGCTCCGGCCTGACACCCGCGCCTCTGACTGACAGCTGAAGACCGGGCACATTCCACAGGCAGAAGTGACATCCAGTCTATTAAGGCAGACAAGCACAAAGCAGAGATTTGCCCTGACTGCCTGGTACTGAAGCCTACTATGGGGGTGATTGGAAAGGTCCTGGAGAAGGTGTCAGACTCAAGCTCAGATGATAACCATATTGTAATGATGCTGCTGGACAATGAAGTGCCATGATTGCCCATGCTGACAGCAGAAGTTTATGTCTGGATATATCCACCCCTGTCTGCATTCGCAGGCAGCTCACAACACACACACAGTCTCCAGGTCCCAACTGCCAGTCAAAAGCTTGGCCGTAAATGGGTGCACTTCTTATTCCAGCACAAGAGTGCACCAAACAGTGATCTCTAATGGACTGACCCGAGGCATGCTGTGCTGACAGGGAGAGCAGTATAATTGTTGTTTATCTTCTTCTTCTTTAGATAGCTCTTGGAGCATAAAGAGGCTTCAGTGTTCATTTGTTGTTACAGAATAGCCCAGATTCCTCCACTTTGTTTCTTTATCACCCAAACATCCCTGCAGAAAGCCATACATGATTTCTTTTGGAGGCTTTTGCGATGGCAGAAAAGTGTGTAATTGGTTTCACTTAAGGTTAATTATTTGCACTGGCAGGATGCGTTGTTGTAAGCCATTCATTAGAATGCACATCCAACACAAGGAGCAAATGAGATGAGCTGGCTGTGTTTTACTGTAGGTTTGCTTTAAAAGAGTCCCAAAAAATAAGCCCAACCTTAATGATACTCTCAGCAGCCTATATAATGGAACAAGTTTGCATAAATTAGACCACAGAGGTGCAGTGGCATCGAATAGGCTAGACTGTTTGTATTTGAATACTTTGGCTAATTAGAAGCACCAAAAAAGCGAACTGAAAATAAATGGTCTGCTTTGAATTCCGTACTGAATCGTCACTGCATACATAAAACATTTTCCTGTCACTTTGCTGTATCAAATGCGTATGGTTTTAACTTTATTTTCTGTATGAAGCTTGATGGTTTAAGTCATAGATGATTTGATTTCCTCCGCTCGCAGTGTAGTTTGCAATGCCATTGCATGGAAGGAGATTTAAAAAGGGAAAAGATGAGCTGGAATAGGGATTTTCCTGTGAATGCCTCAAGTATGAACTAAACCCCCAAACAGGCAAAAGCCAACATTTCTACAATAGAAATTATGTCAACTGTGTGAAAGACACACACTGTGTATCTTCTCACCCTTAACACAACATTCAAATCAGCCTGAGAGATTTTGGTCCCAGGCGAGATCACCAAAGGTGGCATTTCCCGTCTTCCTTTCAGCCAAAGCCTACTTGTCTTCCATCTTACTTAGCTCATCTTGATGGGGACTCAGGTTGCATGCCTTTCTAAGTGACAGGGAGTTAAGTATACATTCACACCATCCTGGGCAGCTAGTTAAGTTGACGGTCAACAGGAATCTTATTCACACTCCACTTAGACCACTGATACCGAATAGAGCTTAGTCAGAATTTAATTTAGAGTTTTGTATGATGTCTTTCATTGTTTTTACAACAATTCTGCTTTTATGTTCTCAAATATGTCCGATATCAAAACAATTGTTCTTTGCCTTTGCCACACTTATACATCTTTCCATGGCTTAAAAAATAATAAAAAATAGCCCCCTTTAATGTAAACATAAACATGAGAAAAAAAAGAGTCTCCTCTTTGCTCTTTGTACATGCAGGCCAACATATCCATAATGAGACAGATAATTGAGGGTATTTTTTATTCAGTAGGTAGTTAATTGGTTGCCACCAGTGTCCAGGAAAGGTTGAATTTATGGCTGCATGTCACCAATTACAGTCCCAGCTGGCATTGTTCATCTGGAAATATTTACGTTAAAAAGTCAATGTTTTGGCGACAAATGACAGGTTGGACACGAACACATTGCAGAACCATGAGCCGCATGTTGCATTTTTTCAGTGTGGGCCGTGCTTAATCCTTCTTTTTTTTTTCCCTGCCGAATCAATGTGTGCATAATCAAATTCATATTGACAGCACTCATATCCTTCTCCCTGTGGTAGAAAAGCAGATCTTGAAGTGGGGAAGGATGAATGCATTAACATCTTTTCAGTCAGTCTAGCAGATACAAAGCTCCTTGCCTCAGTGTTAACACTGCAGATTAGGTCAAGTTTTTTACCCCTCTGAGTTTCTCTCCTGTAAATGACGAGTTTTGATGTGAAACAAGCAACATGTCAAGGCGAGTTGAAAGATGTAGGCATTTTCTTCCATGTCACAATGACAGGCCGCTGAATATTTGGGCCATTAGGGGCTTATTAGTGAATAAATGACCAGATGGTTCAGTGATGCACAGAGATGGACAGAACTGGATGCTACTAATCAGCACTGTCTGTAGCTCGGTGTCAAATCACACGACACGGTAACCAATGGCAACGGAATAAAAGTTAACATTAGCAAGTCAATTTGAGATCTGGGTGCTGTAAACAGGGTTTCGAATAGCTCTGCTTTTCTCACTTGAAGAAAAAGAATGTCTGTGTTTCCATAGGGGAAATTCAAATTGAAACAGCTGGGATGTATGTTTTATGTACGCAATTTCTCTTTTATGTACCTCTACATTTTTATACTGAATCCTGTTCAGTTAATCTTTTTTTTTTTTAAATATATGTTTCTACATCTTATAGAGAACACACATTATATTATTTTCAGTTTTTGTTACTACCGAAATAAAGATGACTGTTTTCCAGTAATTTACAAAATTTGTGGTAAATTCTTCTTTTAATTCAGCGCTGCTGTTTTTTTTTCTTTTTTTTCTCTCTCTTTTTTTTGGGGTGGGGGGTGATTGCCAAATGTACAACTCACATTTAAGACACGAAGACAGTCGGATCTCACACTTGTTTATTTCAAGCACCTCACTTTTGTGTTTGCCAATATATCTACTTTTGAGGTGCTTTGATTAGTTTGATTCCGAGATGCCCCACCATCTTCTTTACAGGAGGTAACCAACAAATGTAAAAGCGTCCATGTTTGTGCTTCAGTTTAATTGGTGATGGGTTGTTTTGTGACAGATGTGAAAAATAAAAAAATAAATAAAAATAGTGTGGGCTGCTTTACACAAAACACAATGCAAGATGCTCCACATTGGAGCTGCATATGAATATGTGTGTGTGTGTGTGTGTGTGTGTGTGAACATGCGGGGTCTCTTTAATTGTATGGTTTTCTTCCAGACCCACAGCTGACACAAACAGGCAGCCTGTTAAATGGATGAGAAGAGGCGTTTGAAGACGGTCTGTCACTTCTGATTGCTTTGCCTCTGTTCTACAGTATAACTGATCACTTGTCTACTAATAACCCTCAATTTAACTGGAGTTCCTGTTGTAATTAACCTTAATAGATCAATTCTAAATTCAGGTATAGGAAAAATAAGTGTTAAGAAAGCTGCATTATTCATCCATTCCACCCATATGTTTTTAGGGAGATACACAGAGACAATGCTTGTCACTGATGCATATCGTTTCTAAGCTTAACGGCATTAGTTCACAATCTTCTCATAGCGTTCTAAGATAAACATAAAACAAACACTAGCTCTTGGAAATATATTATATATTTATTTATGTTGTTACTGAGTATGATTAAACTAGTTAGGCTTTGTGCAGATTAAGCACTTTGACTTATTGATGCATTGTAATTGTGATATTTCTGGATAAACACATTCATTTGAATAATTTATGCACACATACTACATCCCACTCCATTATACCTTTGAACAACAGCGTGGGCAATAAAACAGGTAGATATTGTGAGCTTTATGTAGGGCTGAAACAGTGGGAATCCGTGTTATTATCCTACCCCCCATTACATCGAATGGGAGTGCGTTGTTATTATTTGTCATCATATGCTAATTACACATCATTAATGTTAGACCTTAATGGCCCCAAGAGTGGGTAATAGGCTGTAAGGCTGAGCTGGCTGCTTGCAAGAAATCAGAGTCTGGGGGGAGAGAACACATGCTAATGAAGCTGAGACCTTTTATCTTTGCAGATTAAAAGGGAAAAGATCACAACCCTCAAAATAAGTGTTTTGACATCTGTAATTGGAAGAGACAACACGCTTTTGTTCTATTATAGAGAGCAAGAGGCATCAGGCTGTGTGTATAAATCTGTCCTGCAAGCTTTACTCCCTCAGTGCCTTCATTCAGTTGGGCAAATGAAATCTCACTGTTGCTTTCATGCTTTTAGCTGCAGTTAGACAGAAGATGGAGTGCTGCTGCTTCCAAAGCAGCGCAGAGTCTTTGATCTGAGTACATACATTGGTGGGCATGGTAGATTAGTGTTTTCAAAATAATGGGTACCCTTGTATGCATGTTATGCATGGTACCCAAGTTTTACAGCAGTGACCTTCCAATTACTGGGGTATAGGAAGGAAGTGGATGTGTTTTGGTGTTGGTGTGTAGTAATGGGCCAATGCAATACTCAGTAATGGTATCAATCAGTTACTGGACAAAATCACTGGATCTGATATTGGAATAAGGTAAAGTAAAATTTGATGTGATCTGTAAACCCTAGTTATGGCATAGATGCTTCAATAAACACAGGCATGTGCTCACCACCAGGTGTGAAGCGAGAGCTGCAAATGTCTGTCATGCAGTTGGAGCAATATATGTTTGAAATGGCTGGTTATAGCAAGGATGTAAATGCATTAGTATGAAAGTCATGTTTATAGTTAAGTTATTTGAAAGAGGTAAAACATAAAACTGATATTAACATTTGTAGAAATTCAAGGTATCAGCCTAAGGAAACTGGTACACAACCGTCCCCACTGTTGTGCAGAGAGCTAAACTTGTGCTCTTGTATTGTAAAGGTACAGTGTGTATTTTCTAACTATACCTCACATCAGCTTTCCCCTCCAAGAACCTGTGTAGCCATCAGCTACTATTATTATTCATTTACCATGATCACAACATGTCTGCCTACTTTACACAAATGATATTGCCCAAATAACGCAAAAGCTTTGAGGTCATATAGTGAGACCCATGTTGAGGTGAGCTGCAGGAGAGTGACGGAGTGTGCGCATCTGGCCCTCTCCTGCTGGCCTGGCTCAGAGCTGGGGCAGACAGCAAAGCGACAGCTGGTCCAACATGGCTCCGTGTTTGACCCCCAGCACCGTGTGTAGTCTTGGGCAGCCAGCGGCACTCCATACCCTGAAGACATGTATGCCATCCTGAACACCTGGTGGGAAGGATCCCACCTTAGAGCCTAGGGTCTAGCTGTGTTTACACCGGGTTAGGAATAGTGTTGAGGTGTGCAAGGCTAGATTTCAGGGTCTGCGACCCTCTCAGCCCCTGACACCTTGGCGACGCAAAAGGCTCAGAAAGCAGGGGGCCTGCTGACTGCCCATTTGCTCTGTCTCTGAGGTCCAAGCCCAGAGGTCCTGTCATCACAAAGCTGCTCAGCTGGAGGCCATAGGTGCAATGACCTACATATATCCATATAGAACAATATGTATGGCATGATCAGTCTGTTTATCAGGCTTGACCTTTACCAACTGCACTTGCAGTTTATAGTATAGCAGGACTAAGCTGCTTATGCAAATACGCACAATTATATAATGTTCATAAAAGCTATGATATACCAACACAAGGTGCTGAGTGACATCACAGTTGCAATGATGGTGGTGAAAATTTCTCTTAGTTTAATTTATGAAATCCTGACTTTCATAGTCTCCATTACTTTCCTCCTTGTCTCTGCTTATGATAAATGTTTTATGCATGAAAGCATAAAATGTTGATCAAGGAAATTGTATGGAATTTGTCTCTATTATGCATGCTTATCATAATTACAGCAAGATTATGCAGCAACAAAACAGCAATGGTAATACAATAAGTCTCCTTGATAATGCAAATGAACTAAGATGAGACGACGGGATACTTGGGAAGTCTTACCATCACATAACCTCCAGATTTGTCACAGTTTCCCTCTCAAATAAACTCACTCACAAATACAGCTTTTGTAATAAATCTGCAGTGCAGTGTCAAAAGAACAGGAATAATAGGAAAATGGTGGTGCTAAAATGTCAGTTTGTTTAATTATTGCTAGTTATCACAATTACCTTCTCTTTGACTTCACCATGTATGTAATAAGAATGTTCCTGAGTGCCTCAGAGAAATGTGAAAGGTCAGATGTCAGTTTTAATATGACTAGAGCACCTCTAATGAAACACTGTTGCAATATGTGTTGAATACGAATGCATTAATTTCTTAAATGTCTTTCATATTTGCCGGCGCTTCAGCCTTTTTAACTGGGATAATTTGACAGCAGCCCCCTGCCTTCCTCTGACAGCTCTGAGGAGCTGGGGCGCTGCACCTGCGTCCACCCAAGCATTAAACCTCAGATCCTGAACTCTCCTCACAAATGAACTGTCAGATCATTACTGCGTGTGATGCAATATAATCTGTCTCAGAATTAGCATTTGGCCAAGTCCACACAGTTTTTTTTCTCTCTCTCTCTCTCTCTCCCTCTCTCTGTCTTTCTTTCTCTCTCTCTCTCTCTCTCTTACATCTAGCCCCTTCAGAAGGCAGTGGTTTGAATATGCATCTCTTCACATTTCCATGAGGGACCCACGGGGAGAACAGGCAGAGAGCAGCTTTCAGCATTAGCATGTCAGGAGGGAAGGGTCCTTTTCGTTCAGGGTCCCTCTGCAGATGCTCTGCCTCACTTGTTCATTACAATTGCATTTCATCAGCTTGATGATGTCCACATGTCAATTGAGTGTGAGGATTTTGCACACAAAGGAGCCTTTGGGAAAAGGACTTCGCTGGCTAATCAGCTGATTATCATACCTCAAATGGGGCTGGAGTGCTCTGTTACAAACGGCAGCCAGAGAGAACGAGGGGCAGGAGACAGACATAGGACAGGCTAGTCCACATAGGAAGGCAGCAAGCCGAGCTGATTAAACAAACTGGATGCACATAGGAATGCAAAATAAGCTAACAAAATGCAGCTAAAGCAGGAGACCGAAGAGACCATCAGAATATTTATGGCGATCACATTGCTTAACTTTCATAGACTGTGGGTTGTTTTTAAGTGTGATGTGTGTGAAAAATGCTATACGCGTTTTCATTTTGGTAAAATTAAAATAGTTTGGCAGACATACGGATTATCTGTGCATTTCCATGGGTCCAAAACAGGTTAAGAGAAATGCCTTTAATCTACAACCGGAAAGTGGGGCATACACGATGACAGTGGTAAAGGTGTGCATATACCTTGAAAAGACACCACATAGGGACACAGCTGCACATCTCATGTGAGCAAGAAAGGGCCTGCATGAACTGAAACGTAGTGATCAATATATTATCACTATGATGACTTATGATTTCTTAACCAGAAACAATGGATCATAAAATTACTGACACCACAATAAGATATGGTGGGCCAATAAAGGCTAGTCATTATTACTGTTATTATTAGTAGTAGTCGTAGTAGGAGGATGAGGAGGAGGGAGTGTTGTAGTAGTATTGTCGTTGTTTTGTAAATGGTGCTAGAATAATTACTGATGATTGACTTTGTTGTCTTTGCATCTGATCTGTTGCCATATGCCACCTGGTGAAGAAAGGAGTGGAGCTGTCAACTTCTTATGGTGGGTGAAGAGTTGGATTAGCTGATGGGGGGGTGTTACCAAGCAGACATGCCAAACCCAAACTGGCAGTGAGATTGAACTGGAAACATCTGGCTGAGTCCTCTGTTTGAGAAGTGTTCATCTCCCACCTGTGGATTAATTAGGAAATATGGGATTTGAATTATCCTCATTCAAAGTCTTTATTGCTCAGACAGCTCCACTGAGATGTGGACGGAAAGTTATCAGTGTCTGTCATGGTGGCACCATTAGAACCAGCAGCTCTGAAGAAGAAGAAGATGAACCTACGATTGGATTTGGCTAGTTATAAGCTCACGTGTCAAAGGGATGGGGCTGTGGAGAACTTTTTAATATGTACCTGAAAATGAATAAAGTCAGCCCAGTTAGTTGACTCTGGTCACATCAGCAGAGTTCCACTTTTTGAAGATGTGTTGAAGTTGTTGTGGTGTTAATCGTGACTTTTTTGACTTCTGCTACCTCATACTGCAAATCCATATTTTCTCTGGATGGAGTTTTGATTTCCAAAATGAACGTTTCAACTAGCATCTGTTCCTTTACATGAGTAACAATAAGAAAAATAAAACTTTAACTCAGGAGTTAAAAAAAAAAAATCAAGACCGTAACTGTTCTGTGATAATAAAACATAAATGTAAAATCGGTAAAATTAAATCCCAGCTGACATAGGGTGAAAGGTGGCGCTCACCCTGAACAGGGTGAACATACAGACATAGAGAGATGAACAACCATTCACTCTCAACCTCACACCTACAGTTTATTTTGAGTGTCCAATAAACCTAATCACTGTTGGAGGACGCTGGAGTACCCAGAGAGAACCCAAGCACACACACAGTGCAAACTCCACAGAGAAAGGCCCCTTCAGCCGACTGGAGTTTCACACGTTGACCTTCATGTTGTGAGGCAACAATGCTAGCCACTGCCCACCATGTGACCCTAAACTCAACCAGTTCCTCAAGAATTAATTCCTGCCTTATTAGGCCCAGGTTTAGGTCTCCACGATGACTGCTGGTCCGTCCTGACAACGTCATCGTCTATTCCATATACAGTAAGGTCCTTAAGCCGAAACAAATAACTCCATGTTTCCGTTGAATGTTTTACCTTAGATTTGCAATTTTTTTTTCTGTTTTTAGAACTATTTGTTCTTTTCTGTCCATGAAAACATTTAAAACCACAATTTACTGTTTTGTTTAAAAATCATCATCTAATCTATTAAAACTATTTAATTTAATTTTCATGATTATTATTGATACTGACATTTGGAAATGTTTTGTCATGATCCCTTTTTGGTCATATTGTCCAGCCCTAGTAGTAATAATAAGAACAAGATTCTGTCCAACCCAATATTTTCACTCAAGCAGTGCTGGTCTTATTTTTGTTTTTATCATATTTATTCTGTAATCCTACAGTATGCATCATTTACATGATTTTCATAATCCGTGTACATCCTCCTCATTCTTTCAGCTCAGCAGGAATGCCTTTTTCTTATAGGCTTCTTTTGTTTGAACGGAGATTGCCTGCCACACATAGTGGAAGTGAAGTCGCAAGTGACCTGAAAGCCCAATTATAAAGTCTGCAATCTGCATTGTTCTTGGAGCGAAAAAGAATCAATGTGCTGAAGGCATATCCCCATCAGAAGACCTAATGATGTCTTTCTGGACCACAGCCTTGCACACTGCATAGTAATCTTCTGCTAATTAGGTTTATAATGCCTAGGCAGGCCTCTGCATCAGCACAATTCCAGGGAGGACAGTGAAGTTATTTATTTATCTCACAGTTGTTCATTGTTATGGGGGTTATAATTAAAGCAATATTATTTAGATAGGAAAAGGCTTTATTGGAATTAGTGCATTGCCAGTGTGTACACTTCAACTGTGTCATCAATCATGAGGTCACATTCATTCAAATGGTTTGTTCTGTTAACAAGCGAGATTAAATAAAAACAAAACAAAGACAGTGTTTGACTACATTTGATCTCTTCAACTCTGCTGGAATCTTAGCGAAAGTGCCTACAGTGACTTTACACATGGCTCATCCCGCTCACGCTGAGCGTTCAGTTACACTTGTCTTCTTCAGTAGTTAACTGTAGGCAACTGGACTAGCAAGCACGTATAACCACTTACAAATGCAAACTAACATGTATCAACTGCCTTCATGTAATTTGTTTTTGCAAGTGAAAAGTGCAGATGACTGTTCATTAAAACACAAAATACTGTGAATATAATATAATTCATTATTTGAGAACTCTTATTGTAAGTTATGGGCTGGCAATCAGTGAGTGTGTGTATAGTTTTATGAGACCAGGAAAAAGTGGTCTGGACTCGACAGTGACTACTAACCACTACTCACTACAGTAGACCACACTACACCACTGATAACTACTGAAGGATGATCATGACCTGGATGAATGAGAACATTTACAGACATCTTGCATTTATATCTATTTACTTTTGTGGCCATTTAGTTCAGTTCTTAATTAGTTTTAATAGGATTATAATGAAACTGAGGTTGACCGATATGGGTGTTTCTATGGCTGATGCTAATACTGGTCTTTAAAAATCATGGTCACTGATAGTTTAATGGGAATTTGTGTCTGCATTGCCGTGCACTTGAATATTTAAAATAATAGAATATTTTTATTTGATGTAACAGATAAAAAAAACAGATTAAAAAAGGTAAAATAAACTGTTTTACAGACATTGCAGCATTTCTAAGTGCCTGAAAATAAAAATATGTAAACTTATATAAATAGTTTTTTTTAAATAATCAGCATTGGTGATCATTTAAATTTAAAAAAAAATATCCCTATTAATCAAACCGACCAAACATTACTTTTATAATTACCTCTATAAAAAATTGTACAGTGTAAATCAACTTTTTTTTTTTTTTTTTCATTTTTCTGTCAAAAACTGGAATTCAAAATATGTTGATTTCTCCTTTGTCTGAATTACTAAGAATATGTAGAGTTATTATGAATGATGTGAAAAAAAATAAGCAACTTAACAAGATTCTATTTCAAATCAGCTTGTTTGGTGTTTTGGCAAAAATAATTCTTCGGGGATTAATGGGCCAATTGTTTCAGTAAAAGAATGAGCGAGACAGTCAGACAGAGAGAGAGAGGTGGATAATTCTCCTTCACACATGAGGTCACTTTTAAGATCTCATGGGACCACTTCAGATGGACGTTATAGATGCTGAAAGAAACCTACCTGTACACTCCAAATAAAAAGTGCTGTTTAGCACCTTTAAGGGTTGTTGAGCTTTTCCCGGGAGAACTTATTTACTGCAGGTGCAACATCAAACTTTTTTCAGAGTCAGCACATTGTTTTTCCCTCTTCTAAATGCATACAGAGATGAGATTACATTTTCAATACAATATGATGGTAAACCTCCAGTTTTAACAGTCAGCTGATGACTTTTCTCCAACATATGCAAATGGATTTACCAAGTGAGAGAGAAAGGACATAGACCACAGTTTCAACAACTTTATTCATAAAGATAGCTCATTTTTATTGTGTCAAACAAAATTAATTCACTGATTAACACATATTTTAAATAATAAATAAATAAGCAGTGGTCCTGCGATGGACTGGTGACCTGCCCAGGGGTGTATTCCCACCTTTCACCCTATTTCACCCTTCTCATTTGAACATCAGACTGATAGGCTTGAAATAAAGTCCTTGTTGGTATTTTCTGTTTTCATGACTGTTCATGTCATTATTGATTAGTTATTAGTTATAAATACAAGCTGGTGTACTGTTGCAGTTTGTCCAAACCACCGTGGCTGGCCTGCAGTTCGCATTTAACATTGAATCGCATTCTGTTGTGAGTATTAAAAACTGAGTTTAACCATGTAGACAGTGATTTAATCATTACTTTAAAGATAGAAAATTGACATAGATGATGGCTTTTCTGTTTGCTGTTGGATTGACCATGGAGTTTTGACATAAAGAATAAGACTTCTTTCTTCTTACTGAACCACAAACTGTTTTGTAATTATCTGGCTTACAAGCAATGTGTCCTGAGAAACGGTAAATATTGTGGAGCTGTTGATGTGCAGAAACTGCTTTGAGACAGAAGTAACTACATAAACAATAAGAAATTATAATATTGTAACTATTACAACAATTGCTAGATAATATTTTCTTCACTATACTTATATATATTCACATACTGCCTTCTAATCATCATCAAGTTAACACAGTATAAATGTCATAGAATATAATACTGATTCTCACCATTTTGAAATGGTTCCTTCTACACTACACTACACTACACATACATTAAAACAAATTGTATTTCAAAGCGGATTCAGCTCTTAACAATGTGGGTAATTTCACTCAGGGAACTTTATACTTTCTTTTTATGGCTTGAAAACTTACTGTTGGTCTTTGTCTTTTTCTCCAGGAGGTTAGAAGCTGTCCACCTTTTTATGGCAGACTGTTAACTGACAAGCTTCGAGCATTTGGCAAGATGTTATCCTGCTGCAGAGCTCATCTACAGCTCTGACAGCCCACAGCACCTGCCAAAAGATCTCCTTACCTTCACTATCTGCTGTGAGTGAGCAATGCTCAATGCTGAGGGAACTGTTTCACTCTCCCTCATGCTGGAATTTTTCAGCCTGGTCCTGTGTTTCCTTTCTCTTTGATTAGACAGAGGAAGCCGAGGAGATACTTTCATGGATAATGAGACACTGGACAGAGGTTTTATTTGTTTCCCAGCTTAAGGTCTCCATTGGTCTGTTGGCAGATGGGCTGAACCTAGAAAAGCAAACACACTGTTATTATCTTGCCAATAAATATAGACCAATCAGTGTTGTGGAAAATAATCAGAACATAAAAACTCATTTTGTTTTTTTATTTATTTATTTATTTATTTTTTTAGACTGATACAATCTGGTCACAGCTGAGGAGATAGATGAGAACAATTTAATTTGCTCCCCTTTCTACTTCGGTGGCTGAAAACTTAAAATCTTGTCTCTAATGCAGTCGTGACCATGGTAGATAAGCCAGCATAAGTCGACAAAGCCAGCTTCAGTGCATCTGAGATTAGCACATCTTCTCAGCAGCAGCGGGGACAACCCTGGCCTTGGTGACAGGACAGCCGGTCATAAAAGTCTTTGAGAACCGAAGCAGTTCCTCACAAGACTATGTGCCATAATTAGAGCCATAATGACATCTGAATGCAGTGCAGGTTAATGAAACTCAGTCTCTGTGAGGGAACCAGGGGCTTTTGGGTAAAGAAAACAGCAGGGAGCTCGATGATAGCAATTTGCAGAGTGAGTTATGTCCTATAACCATGAAGCAGCCAGTGCTCTGAACATGTTTTGTTCTTAAATGGGGTATAGTTTTCCATTTCCCATCCATTAATATGCATAGAACAGCTAATGAGGCTGAACCAACTAAGATAATAAGATTCTGAGGCAGCAGCACCACTGACTGCATTAATGGTGTATGACTTTGTGGTGAAACATTTGTCTCTGGATGCTTTTGGACATAAGCGCAAAATGAAAACTGAGAGAAAGCGAGTGTTAAATGGCACACAGATATAGTGAGGTTTTGATCTGCAGTTTGCAGTTATTGCCCTGTTGAAATGCTTCTGAACAGATGGCATTCATCCATTGAGACTAAGGAGTATTAAAGGACTCATTTCATTAGCTCAGTTATATTTTGATTTGTGCAATGCTCATAATCTGTACAAACTGTATACATCAATTAAATACATGTTCCAAAATATAGTGTTAACTGTGAAATTTAAAAAACTTGAAGGCATCATTCATAGCTTCAACACATTTTTTTCACTTTAATTTGAACATTTGATAATAAAAGTTTTAGCTGAGGACAAAAAAAAAGCATTTTAACATATACACACATAATGTAAAAAGTTGAAATAAATAATCGATTTCCATCTTAGTTCAACACCTTCAAGAGCAACAGTGGAGGTTGTCTAGAGGTGTATTGGCATATTGTTAGATGTTATTAAGCATAACTATAAATAAAATATAAGTGTAACGTCTTCAGGCTGGGAAAACCTATGATTTTTGCCCTCTTCCTGTCAGCAGTTTTGTGCAGCAGTGTATTAGTGTTGTCTCCTCTCGGTAAATAATGTGTCCTCATTCAGTCACAGTGAAGAGAAAGAGCATTTGACTACAATGGGGCTATTATTGGCTATAATAGGGATGAAGCAGACTCTCAGGAGAGACTGGGAGACTTGTGAACTGGAAATGTCTGCTGTTCATCACAGCATTTTACAGCCAACGTTTTCTCTGCAAGAGCAGCATCAATGCCCCAGGATAACTTACACTGATGCCTCACTTCATTTACACAGTGCACTTTTACTTCTGCTGGAACAGAAACGGCTGTTAAGTGTTGGAAACTCCAGACAACTAGACCACTAAGCCAGCCCCCCAGTATAGATCCATATATACAATGAAACAGAAATTTCAGATTTCAAGCATCTATCTTCGTGAGTGGATCCTCATCTCTTTCACACACTGACTGGACCTTCCTTTTTTTGCCTGTACAACTTAACTCAGGAACTGTTTTCCTCATGTCTCATCTTCGTGTCTAGTAAACCACCCAGTAAAACCACAACCCTACTGGTAAGAAGAAGAAAAAAAAAACATTTTATACCTGATTTCTTTTTTTTTCCTCTGATCATTTTATTTCCAATTGGCATTAGGGGGAATGCAGCACTACAAAGAGCATTTCTCAGCCTAGCCATTAGCCATGAATGTTTGTAGGAATGTTTGCAATGAGGACAGCACTCATGCAGACTCATGCATGTTTTTTTTTTTATTTCATTATTTTGATCAATTGAATGACTGATAGAAAGAGGGAACAAAGTAAAAGATGCAAAATAGTGACTGCCATCACAGTTTGTTACTGTGACTGGTTTTATTTCAAGGTTAATGCCAGAGTAGACTAAAACCAGTGTGACCTACTTCTTTGGTCCACGAGGATTCCAAAACGTTGAGTACATTGTCATCTACATGTGACATGGACATGCCAAGAAAAGGCAGGTGCATCACGATGGATGAGCATCACGGCCGACTGTCTTTCATTGGAGTGAGCTTATGGCGTGCAGCTCTATAGAAAGAAACGTATTTGTGCACATTAAAGATCCCACACATGAACAGACCCTTAATTGCCTTTTCTTAGTGAGTTCACCCAGGTTCATAAATCACAGGTATACCCACTAATTTTCGTGTGAAAGAGGCTTAAGTTAACATCACTCACTTTATCAACCTAGTTTCTTTTTTTTCTCTCATCTTTCGTCATTGCATTCTCGCTACAGTTAACGGACCCTTTCCCACTCAAATGAAACAAAATCCTACCTACCATTGTGCCCTCTTAAGCCATGCCTCATCCCTGCCTGCGTTTGAAGCCCCCCCCCCCACTCTGCTCTCCTTCCAACAACGCCCCCCTCCCCCCCGCACGCTGACCCTCCTCTCTCCTGCCCCCCTGGCTGGACCCCTCTCTCTGGTGCGGGGCCTGGCTGTCAGGCCCTCTCCCGTGAATGCGGCTGCTGTGATTTCCTCTGGGCCATCAGGTGGGCTGCTGCTAACTAGCCAAGCCTGAGACAGGGTGACCTCAAGCCTCAACATGATGGGTCTGAATCAACAATGTGTTCGCCTAAACAGGAAGGGAGAGACCAAACAACTTAGAGGGCTGGCTGCCAGTGAGCAAAGCAACAATGCTGCATTGCAAAGTGATCTGTAGAAATCTTACAGTGCAGGTAAGCATTTAATTCCTTCCCCTAAAAGTGCCTATTGAGTCCAACTCATGGTATTTTAATCTGTACTAAACTGTTATAGTTTGGGTGTGTTTGCTGCAGTGTGTGCTGCAGTGGTGCCTCACCGTAGGTGTTTTGTAAATCAACTGGGTGCTGCGTGAACTGTCATTAAAGTGATCATTAACACTCGTGATATCATCAGCGCATGGCAGATACTTAATTATTGGATCCCTTCTTGTGTTTCAGAGGCCCTGATGTATTTTTCTTTTTCAGAACAATTTCTGATGTCTGAAAAATCCATATGAGCCTGTCTGATTAGAACAAGCTCAGTTTAATGAGTTTTTCCTGTGCCACCATTTCAGATGGATCTCATTAAGGGTAATCATACTGTAGTCTGAGTTCTAAGGAGGACTTCATACACACCAGACAAGACGGTGTAAATTGATTTTCCCTGTCAGTATCGAATATTTAAGAGGTGAGATTATGTTGGTCAGAAGAAAAATGTCATTCTGCTTATCAGCTATACAGAATGATCAAGTAAATGTTCCCAGCAAACGCCACTGTGCTGTGACTGTACATTTAGGTGATAATCAAATTTAATGATGGCATTACTGAGTAGCCGAGGCTTGCTGCAAACATTGTTTTCTCTCCCGGGTCTTTCTCTGCTCCTCAAAATGTTTCAAACTTTTTCTTTTCCACAATTCCCTTGAGTGAGCCTCCCATCATATCTGAAATGTGCTTACAGCAGTGGCCGTCTTTTGCTTGAGAGCTCTTTGCCTTATGCTTCCATCAGAGGAGACTGAGTCTCACAGATGCACTGCTTAACAATGCCATCCCCTGCTCCCATCAGAGGGGGGAAGGTTGCAGAGCTGCGCCCCACAGAATAAGGGGGGCAGGTCCCCTGTGATTGGCGAGAGCTGAACATCGATGCCAGCTTCCATCTGTCATGATAGCCTATCTCTGAACCTTCAATCTGTCAAAAGCTTGCTGCCTAGCTGAAGGCTCCAGGAGATTTGGTGTGCTAAACAGATTTGACAACAGGCATTATCACAATGAGGGGCCCAGCGAAAATCGCCATCAACGTGTTAATTGTGGCTGGAGATGTAAACTGTCACTTCTCATCTCATTTAACACTTGCTTAGCCAATTTTTCTCACCCCGTTTTCCCTCACTGTTGAAAACATATGGAACTGTTTAGGCTAACACTCTAATCCCTGAATAGCAATACCTGCTATATGGCTTTTCCTTCATTTTCATGAAGCAGTAAGGCCTCGAAACTATGGACTGGTTTGTCCTTAATTAAAATCAAGAAAGAGACATTTAGTCTAAATATAGATGTGATTAGTAATTTAATGAGAAAAAAATAAATAAATGAACAAAATTGCTGCAGTATAACTGAGCAAACATCATAAACGTTCAAGTAGTGCATAAAGTTTGGCTCCAAGCAGTTTTACCAAGCAACAACTTGAATATACCCATTAAGCTGAGGTGTTTATGATGAAAGCAAGCAAGTGCTCAGTTTTATTGATTGTTACACAACGTGTAAACACTTTGGAAAGTGCACTATTTAAAGATACATTCAATTATTTGTTGTCTAAAATCACAGTCTGTAAAATACAAAATGACAAATAACAATAAAGTAAGATTAGAAAAAATAAAATGTTACATTTTATTTGAGCTCACCTCCCAACCACTAAAATAGTTACAACTGCAGTCTAAATCCCCCTTTTCTCTTAAGTTCTTTGTTGTTGTCTTTCATCTCTGAAATGTCAAGCCTCTTCCTGTTATCACTAATTGATTATCCTCTATCAAAGCACCTTATTATTTGTGAGTTGTAGCGATCAGCCCTATTATTCGTGGGCTTTCCCCTGACAGGCCTTTAATGGTGATGGTTGGTTTAACCCCCGGGCCTTTGCTAATAGGATTTAGCAGCAGGTGACTGGTAACACAGACACACACACCACTCTAACCCTTTCACCCCGAGGAATATCAGACCCTCCCACTGCCTGCTCACTGAAAAAAGGCACACAAACTCTAATTTAGCCTCATCATTACCCCTGAGCTAAATGTATACTGTTGTAAGGCAGGACTGTAGTAGTGGCACTCTTGTCTCCTCATTTGTTTTGATTCTTGTGGATTATGGATAACAGTAGGAACACAGATATATGCAAAAACCAATGCAAATAAAACCAAGGTCGACACAGCACAATCTTGGAGATGACAGACGATGGCCACGGCCCCCACATCAGCACAAGACACCAGGTTTTGCAAGGCTTTATCATGTCGATTTAAATTTTTGTTTAACTTTTAGACTTATAGATGAGACGAGACGAGATTTTTACAATGTTATAGTACAACAAATGCTGTCAAAGGCTATTAGCAGTGTCATTAGATGGGTGGCATCAGTGGTAGAGTGCTTGTCTAAAGGATTTCCCCTGTGTATATGGCTAACAGGGCTGTCAGAACTGCTAGTTTATCCAGGTGAGGCCTGTGTGTCATTATAGTGCCCCTGTCTATCAAGATCAGAGCTGCTAACAGAGGCAGGGCCATTCTCTCAGCTTTTATCACTTTATTTGCTGTCCATCCTTCCACTGTCTGCAGACACCAGCAGAGGCAATCCATTTCTACCGCGACGCTGATGGGGAGGAGGCGCGCAGGAACGTAAGCTGAGTGGGGAAAAGTAACGCAAGAAGAATAGGATCATGAAGAGCAGGGAGGGGAAGGGTTTGTTATCCTGGTAATTAAGGACAAAGTGGCTTCCAGGCCGGGTGTGTGGACAGGATGTGGCAAATTACTGGAGTCTTTGTGAGGAAAAGCTGCTCCTTCTCTGCTCTGTCCAATCTCTGGGGACCTCATCATCTTCTCTAACAGTCAGAATGGGATTTTGTACCCTCTATTCCCTCACCTTCTCCTTCCTTCTTTCTGTCTCTTTGTTCATTTCCTTTCACTTCACCTTGTCACCTTCCCTCTGAAATACTAAAGTGCATTGCCGATTTGTAGATGAGACTGCTTATGGTCGACTTTTCACCTGAAATTAAAACTTCCGGCAGCAATTTGTGTAGATTGGTTCCTAAAATGTCTATGATTAAATAGGGTTTTATGTTAACATGTTGTGAGAGGTTTCAATTAGTCGCTTTTTCTGACATCATTACATTGGTTTTGATAATTAAGTGTGTGTGCATTTCACTACATAATTCCCCTGACATGCAGAGGGACAGAGAAACAGACAGACCGTAAATGGTCATTTATGTGCACATTTCACTTCTATGAGATGTTACAAGCAGCAGCTCACCAAACACCTCTGAGACCAGAGGAAGAGTGTTTTGTTAGTTTGACATCACTGCATAATTTCTTGAAAAGAGGATATCACCCTTTGTTTTCTGTTGCTTGGACATTTTTCCCTGGGATCCTTAAGCAGTGGTCCTCAGGTGGGGCTGGAGAAAACGTTGGCCCTCACAACGACACATGGTGGTGGTAGCAGCAGCAGCAGCAGCAGCCGCAGCCGCATGGCAAGACAACAAGAGAACACTCTGGGGTTTAAAAGTACCCAAAGCATCCTGGGTAATTAGCCATTACGTTGCTGTCACAGAGGGTTCTGCAGTCAATACAGAGATAATTTGGGCAATGGTGAATGACAGTGCTGTCCAGGCTTTTGGGATGATCAAGGACAGATCCAGCTGCTCCAGGCATCTGTCAGGCCCATGAATCACTCCTCCAGCCAGCAGCTGGGTGAGTGGAGCAGAGAGAGAATCACTGGAGAGGCATGTGCAGACACACAAATAAACATGTTCCCCCTCTCTCCCCTTGCCACACCGGGAAATGGCTATTAAAGGTCTGCCGTTACAGAGCACCAAGTGGAAAAGGCTTGTTACCTTCAGTGGTAAATGAATGACATTGGGAATGAGGTGAGGAATAAAAGTCAGACCAAGGGAACATTTCTCACAGTTGTTTCAGCTGCATACCTGAAACTGAAGAATGCAGTTAGCATGCAAAATGGCATCAACCAAATTTGAAGCAGCATTATTATATAAGAGCTTAAGTTTCATGCAAAAAATGTCAATATCCATTTTCGAAAAATAGAAAAATGTTAATCTTAAAGTAATAACAACTGAAAACAATTTAGAAGCTAAATGTCTATCTAGTAATGCATAGGTGTGATTAACAGAGAAAAATAAAATTACCTAACAATGCACAGACAAGGGAGAGTGCGATATCATAGATGCACATTGTTGTATTTACTTCAACATCTGACATTCCTTTCAGGTTTTGTTTTGTTTTATTTCAAGACTCATCTTGCACCTTTGACATGTTTTGGCCACATAATAAAAAACCGTGACAGTAGAGGTGGTGTGGTCAGAAACCTGATTACATTTGGAATATTTCACACAAAAGCTTCGGTGCAGTCATGGACTGCATCTACTTTGATATCACAAGAGCTGTATAGAGTAATTAGGGCATTAAAGGTCCCATACCCTTTGATTATATATTAGTGGGAGATATTGTTTGGTTTATAAAGATGCAGAAGATTTGTGTTTCTGTGAGCTACAGATCCTAACTTGGTGCAGTGTATTTAATCATAGCTGTAGAGGCTCTGCTCTGCTCTGGGACTGGAGTGTCTTGTTATCATATTTAAATCAATATCTCTCTTTCTATGTTAGCACAAAGCAGTTCTCTCAACATTGTAGTAGTGTAGTGTAGCGCTGACGACTGCAAGATATCACGTGGAAATTAAACATTTATTATTATTATTTATCATTCTGTGGCAATTTTTCTGTGACTTTTCAGCAAGCATATAAACAAGCCTTTTTACATTCATCTTCTTGATACACAGAATGTCTTTAATTTCACCTTTGATGATTTCCAGTGTGGTTTCGTTAAAAGAAATGCAGCAACCTGTAAGAGAAAAGGGAATAACTCTCCTTCCTTCAACCTAATCACTGCCTTTCATCTAAGAAAGGAATTAACTTAATGATAGACAGTGAAAAGTACCTATCCATCTCTGATGCAGTGGATTCAAAGATACACTGACAGTCAATTAAAAATGAAAGATAATCTGCTCCTTGCTTTTAGTGGAATCATCATATTCAGCTTTGCATATGCACCATAAATACCTGATATTATTTTACATCAGAATTGCCATTTATCCGTCTTTTTTATTATTTTCTAAAATGGAAAACCATAACATCTGAATATTTACCTGCATTTTAGCGGTGCTGCTAGCTTCTTGGTGACTGTTGTATGACCACATTTTAGCATTCCTCTGGGATCTATTCCCGTATATGTGTCTATAAAGGGAATTTGCTGAGAGCAAAGTGAACATGTTATGTCGGTCATTTGCTGTGCAAGGATATTTTCTCCAAACTGCATTTTAAATGCTGTGTTTCTCCCCATTACTCTGCGCTGAGAAACATCTAAATGCCCTTTAATTAGTGTGTCCTTCCTCTCTATCGATAGGCCACTGGTAATCACTCAGAGGACTAATGACTCCTAATTGAATTTCTCTAAAGTGAAACACAATAGGGCCTGTCATCAGTACCCAAACAGCAACATTTGGGAGCAAATCCAAAACACGGGTCATTTTGCTCAGTATTTTACTAATCGAAGTTGCATATTTTCACAGTTGCAGACAGAAGCCTGATGTTACTGTGGTGATGTCAGATCATGCTCTCTCAATAGAGCCCGGGGAGAGTGCACCGGGTGGGGGTGGCTTGTGGATCATCAAAACCTCAGTAGATATTGATTTGATCTTTTCATATTGTCAAGGAGAAATCTAATCATAATAGAGCAACATAGCTTGATATCTCCCTCAAACGTCTTTTAATGGCTATTGTGGCTCATTATCCAGTTTGCCTGCACCAGACCTTCTGGTGGAGCGTGAAATACTCCAGAGCACTACAGAACTGTCAGGGTGTCCTTTTCATTCACATCCTGTCCTAAGAATCGAACACAGCAACTTTACAATACTGCAGGATTAGCAGTTACTAAAAGTGGGCAGTCATGTTAAAGGACAAGAAGTAGTCATGTCAGTTATAAATGCACTGGCCACTTTATTAGGTACAAAAGATGCCTAATTAGGTGACAGGAATGCTGCTCACTGGATATTTCTCTTTTTTTCCTGACCTCTTTACTGTAAACTCTTATACAGACAGACTTTTGTACATAAAAATCCCAGTAAATGAGCAGTTTTTAAAACACTCAGTCTGTCTAGCACCAACAACCATACCACCTTGCAAGTCACCTAAATCACATTACTTCTCCATTCAGACGCTCGGGTTGGTCAGGTCAGATTCATCAGGTCGTCTACATCACCACATCTACGTACCTAAATGAAATGAGTTGCTGCCATGTGACTGTCTACTTAAATATATGTGTCAACAAGCAGTTGAAGTGGCACTGAGTTAGCGATGACTCTCTGGTGCTGCTCTAAAGCTGAGATACTTTCAATCTCTGTTGATGTGAAAATTAACCAAATATGTTCAGTATATATATATATATGTGTGTGTGTGTGTGTGTGTGTGTGTGTGTGTGCATGTGTGTGTGTGTGGCAGGATGATAAAGGTCACTGTTGTATATAGTATATAACTCCTTTATAAATAACTCCTTTAATGCATAGAATACAACAGGTAGTTATGAAGATAGAAACCTTTTTAAACAGATATCCTGCTATATTGGTGTTGTTTACTCTGATCAAATAGACCAGCTTTCGCCACCTTACTGTGATTTGCCACCCTTGCACAATCGAGACATGACATGTAACACAACATTGTCTGTGTCCTGCTGATCCAGCTATGGAACAACCTCTGGTAACACTTTAGGGGGTGGAACAACAACGCCCCTCCCTCTCTCTCTGTGTGTTTGCATCTATTCTATGGCAAAGTGGATTAAAGGCATTCAAACATGAACGCCTGGAACGGGCTGTGTGATAAGGGCT
The DNA here is from genome assembly GCA_016785285.1 of Brachirus orientalis. Classification (NCBI taxonomy): domain Eukaryota; kingdom Metazoa; phylum Chordata; class Actinopteri; order Pleuronectiformes; family Soleidae; genus Brachirus; species Brachirus orientalis. The sequence continues at coordinate 1,731,288 of JAFBJR010019384.1, read as the reverse complement.
ACATTTAAAGAGGCTGCATTGTGACAGAAGTAAGAGCTGCATCATAAATTAAACAGAGTTCAGTCGGCTGAAATGAAAAGTTGTAATGAAAAAGGATGAAGAGGATGAGCAATGTTGTATAGATACACAGTACAGAGATTTTATATAGAACTTAATGATCCCATTTCCTGTAGAGTGTCATTGGCATCACAGAAACTTTCTGTCCTAATTATCCATTTCAGCCTGTCTGTTTCACATCTCTGCAGTCCCTCATTATCCCCACAGCCACCTCACAGTCTGCTCAGTGTTACATTAGTAAAATAGAGCCTTTGATTTGTCCTCAACAGCACAGATGTTTGAAAAACAGAGGAGGGAATGAGAGTGAAAAAGTGAAACAAAGAAAAAGAAGAGGGGAGAAAAGTCTTCTTTATTAGCCTGGACAGAGTCTTGTGTGTTGAATATATTGACTGTGTCATCCTGCAGTTTTTGGGGAGGAACTAAACTCAAGGCCACACCAGGGATTTGATGCATCACAGACATAATAGGGGATATTTTGGTTTGCTCTCTGAAGTATGAGAAACATTTTTTTTTCTTTGCTCTGATACAGGGAGTGTGAACTGCCGGAGGGCATTTGTAAAACAAAATACTTTGACTGTGGAAACAATGAGTGCCCACACCCCCTGTGGTTGTAATGATGCAGTGAAAAAAACTATTTAACAGATCTGAAAACAAAGCTGCTCTCATTCAAAAAGCCTCACCCTCTCTGTTAACCACTGTTCCTGAAACCAAGGCGCGCTGCACAAAATTATATCCGAGCTACATCCACAATGCATCCGCAATACAATGCCTCGTATTCCCTCGATGTGACATTATGTGGATCTTATTAAGGCTGTGCAAGTTTTTTATTGGCCATATTTCAGAGCTAAAATGACAGCAATAAGAACCTGATCATGTTGGGTCACTCTGTTTGAAAGCAGCTCCTGCCTCAGCGTCCCTTAATTAAACCCACACAGCACTCCTTCATCTTTGCATATTCCTTGGTTGGGACATTGATACTCATTATTTCTTAAGTCTAAACACCAAGACTGTGTCAAGAAAGCATCCATCACGGGCTGGCTATTCAGAGTCAGCAGAAATGTTTCCTCCCTGTCAGCAAATTTGGCACTTTACAATTTTCTTGCCGGGGTTCTGACACATATTTATCGCAGAAGATGACTTTCAGATGCAGAGATCATGATGATGGTGGCTGGTTAGTCCTCTCTCCTTGCCCATGCTCTAATGACAGTAATTAACAGGGCCACATTAGTGAGCCACCTCAGGAAGCATCTGACTGTTCATTTGCATGGCATTAATGCAGGAGAATGCCGTGCTGTGCAAGGCTTGCCGTAAGTGCAGCCGTGCAGCTCTGCCTGTTTGCCGGGGCCTATTCTCCCATTCATTATTTGCCTAAAGCTTGAGTTATCCTCTCCTTGGTAGGGGGATGAATGTTATTAAAGGCATCGCGTCTGACACAACTCTAATGAAAAATAGGATGTTTCTGAAGGTTATGTTGCCAGCTAGCTCAGAAATGCCTGCTTCATTTTCCCCACCCTAGCACAGGCCAACATAATCCCCACCTCTTGATAGATCTTTTTTCTTAAGTTTTCTGTGCCTCTGTGTGCAGGAGCCTCATCATAAAGAGACCTTTATTATCCACGTTTCTTCCTCTGTAGACGCTCAACAAAGGGCGAGACTGGACTTTTTGTCAGATCATACAATTGTGAAAAACTACATCCATGTGTCCTGAAGTGGTGGCTGCTGCTGTGTGGGTTTATTTGAGAGTCATTGTTGTGGTTTTCATACAGACAAAAATTGGTTTTTACTTAGGTTCACTCTAAAAACCAGAATGTTTTATTTACAATTATATTTTTGCATTTTTAAAAAAAATAATAATAATAATAATAATAATAAATGATCAACTGAAAGTTTTAGCATAAGAAGTATAGCGTATTTAGGTAAGTATTACAGACAGAAAGTGGTGTCCATTCAAATGACACAGGCTTGTGACTGTGAGGCATGACTGCTCAGCGTCAGGGTCAGACTGTGCTTTTCAGAGCTCCATCAGAGGTGGCAGGTCACACTTAAAATGACCCGCCCCACCCACACTGACGGATCCCAGCTCTGTCCTGAAGCATAAACCTCAATCCCTGCCCCGCTTTGGCCTCGCCAGTCTCTAACAGCGCTATCAGAGCCGCGTGGGAAGTCTGTGACAGACATACGAGAGGTTATTCCAATTCAATTTGAATAAAAGAGTCTTTTGTAACTTCATGGCTGTTGATATTACCTTGAGCAAACATAATACTGATGATGCTACAAAACTTAAATTGCAACCCCAGGATAAATGTTGATCCCGATGATAAATCAGTCCAGCATAATACTGACATATATAATAATTTTATGATAATTTTGTAACTTTGTTATGGTGAACCATCTAGGTTAGATCTCTCTCGATAAAAGAGATTTTATCGAGGGACTTCTAGGTTCAATAGAAGTAAAAAAAAAATAAAAAAAAAATAAAAAAAACTTAAATGCCTTTGTCAGCTCGATGAACTCCAAACCTGAGCAATACTCCTGTTTATTAAAAAGAAAAGAAATCTCATACTTCTTGTTCCCAATGTGTAAACATAATCAAATGTCAAAACCAAATTAAACCATGGACAAAAAGAGAAACATTTCAGATGCTGATAGTGTAATTGAAAGATAGCACCATATTCTTTTGAAAAGAAGAGTTCAATTTATGAGGGATTTGGATTTCATTCATGAATATAAACACAAACAAGATTAAACCAATCTTTGTCAAAGAGACACACTTTAAGCAGTTTTGTGTGCAGCAGAAACCATGTACTTCTGAGAAACCACTCAACTTAAAAAAATAATGATAATAAAAATTGAATATCTTAGAAAAATGTATTAATTAATATACAGCAACATTTAAGCATGTATAGTGAAAATGCATTAAAGTAAATCTTGAAATCAATTTTATTAAAATTTTTTGTCTAAGTACAAGGAATAATATTAACATCATAAAAGTTCACATCCAATCATAAATGTGATCACGCATAATTCATCTTAAAAATATTACCCGGAGAAATTCAGCATTTGACCAAACTGAAAAATGTTATTCATTTTTTTTATGCTTTCATGACAAAATAATTCCATAAAGAACCTTGGAACTGTGTGCTTTGCTACACATGACTTTAAAACAGAGTTTCTGCCATTGTGTATTTCTAATTTTGCTGTAAAGCTTGAGTTGTATCATCCTCCTTAGCTGCCTTGTCTGCTGTGCGATCGGCAACAGACCCTAAACACAGATGTTTGGGGGTCAGCAAGCAAGACCTCTGACAACTGGTCGCCACCTCTTAGTGCATGTAAATCAAAGCCAACGTCAGCAACCTCGAAATCCATGGGTATGTGTGTGTTCCCTTTGCCAAAGAAAAAAAAAAAGAAAAAAAATAAACATACTGTATTTTAAAAGCAGGAAGCATGTCATGTCACTTTAATGCTTAATCTTCCAAACCTGGAATTTTGGGGTTTTGACCTGTGTCAGCGTTTTATTTTATTCATTTATTTATTGTTAACTACTAATCCACTAAAGTGTGACCCGAAAGCTGCCTGTCATGAACTATATACTATTTGGTGTAATCCTGTTCACTATCTTTTTTGTGATGTTTTGTTACAGATATGTGATTGATTTCATTAGTTGATTCACAACTGGCTGATATTATAGTTCTATCACCTGTGGAGTGTTTAAAAATATGCAACCGCTTTTGCTGTTGTCGGGCATCGTGGTTTGTTAGGGATGTTTTTGAAGCAGCGTCTCGCCGTGTCAGATTATGCGACATATCCATTTGACTTTCATAAGCTGTGTACGCTTCAGAAAATGTGGCAATGGCTTCTCTCTTGTGCAAAGGCTTTTACATATGTTGTGTCTGAGAAAAACTGCTTCAGTTATAGTTATCATCCTTAAACAAAAAAAAAGACAAAAAGCATCACCATCACAAGGTAACATGTGACTTGTCATTTTCAGTTTCCCTTTGTTATTTGTGTTCTGTTTGGTCTTTGAATAAAACATGCAGGGATAATTTTACTGCTACAAGAAAGACAGGAACAAAAAAATAACAATAAAATCTTGCGTCATTCAAGCCATAAAACAAACTAATTGTGCTGGTAACTTTGATTTATTTGCACTTTATCACGATCAACCTAATAGCAACTCCATTATTTCCCCATTCATTTGGAAAAAAATCATAGTCTTCCACTTTTAAAAGGCAATTTTTTTTTGAAAAAAAATTTATGGCTTATGTTTCACACAAAGCCTGGTAATAATGTGTTTAATGTGGACAATATTGCTTCCACATGGGCTCTTATTAGTGAGTGCTAGTCTGCTCTCAGGATCAGTGGCAGTATCCTTTAGAGATGGTCTTTCTTAGGGAGAGATGAAGCAACTACATGTGGAAAAAAAAAAACCCAGTGTGAGTCCTGTTCAAAGGCACAGACAAGTTCTGACTGGATTAACATTTATTGACCGTTCAGGGTTTATTTTCTTTTTCCTTTTTTTTGCTCCAGGACAAAGATTCAAACTTAATTGCAGTGGCTGTTCCACCAACTGATCACCAATGTGCCAACAAAAGCCTCCCTAATAGGTGCTTCATTAAGGATTAGAAACTCTCTATTACAAAACAAATTAAGCATGCTCTGATCTTAACCTATAGGTCGAACGGCATTACAGCAAAGTTTAAGCTGTTAGATGGCTGAAAAACTTATTACGGGTTAGCGCTGAGATAGCAGTTTGGTATTGATTTTACGATAGCTAGGTATGATGATTTATGGAGTGCTTGTGTCAGTATAACAAGCTGAAGGACACACAATATCATCTCCAACATCATTAAAATTCAGAGGTCTCCAGAGCTTGCTCATCAAGTAGTGTTCACCACCTTGGAATTTCAGACACACAAACACACGCACACCCACAAACGCACGCACACAAATACATATAGTGAGGAATATCAGGATAGAGAAAAGGTGAGCATTCACTCAGACTTTCGGCTTCTCTGCTGTTACTCGATGCAGTGCTTCACTGTGCGTGCACTTGTGTTTTCTTTTAACTATTTTTAGCCTGTTTCGCATTTAATTTCCACTGTTACTGGATGCTTCCATTCTGATTTGTGTATAAGCTTGGTTAATGTTTATATCAATTGTACAGCACGGCGGTTCAAAAGGTCTACCCTCAACACAATCAGTGCCCTGGTCTCTCAGCAGCAGCTCACAGCAAAAATGTGTGGTACACTAGAGCCCCCTGTGGGCATATGTAAGTAATGCTGGCTGCTGGTAATGAGCCCCACTGTAGTAATTTATAATTGGATGAGGATTTGTTGTTGAGAATTTGTCCCAATGATGATGATGATGAACATTATCTGACTTCAGTGGCATTTTTTTTTCTTTTATTGTTTCTAAGTAGTTGTCAAGAATAATTTGCTACAATTCAGCATCAAACCTGCGTTTTAACATAAAACTAATTGCCACATTTAAAAGATGGATATAAATGTAATCTTGTTTTCTTTGAGCGCTTGAAGTGACTTACTCTGCCAGCGCTGCAAATACATATTCTCTAAACAGACATTAAACACAAGCTGGTTCTTCTAAAACTTTATGCAGTCGCACTCCAAAGGTCCAACTCATTTGCTTTCCTCTATGAGCACATTTCACTCGTACTCTTATAAAGTCAGTGGTATTTTAAGCAATGCTGACGAAGATTGTTGAAAAAAGCTAAACAAAGTTAAGGCTAATGTGCTAAAAAGATGTTTGTATAATTCACTGTGCAGTAAACAAACATTAAAGTATACAACACATCATTTAGCTGTCATTTCAAAGAAACACCCCTCCTGCTTCTCCCCTCAAAGAACCCCAACAAGGAGACTGCAGACTACCATATCAAGACGGGCTGTATGAGGATCGGCCTGTGGGATGGAGGTAAGCTTCTGAGCTTCTGTCTGCCTTTCTCTTGTCTCTCAGATTCCTCTGGATCCACCCCCCTCCAGGATTCCAGATTCTCTCCATCATCTCCTCCAACTGTGAGGTCTAACCAGCAGGGCAGGGGCGTGTGGGCGGACATGGCAGCGTGCTCCGTCTGCTAGTGAATAATGCGAGTACAGAGGCAGCCCCCTCCACCCTCACCACCCAAACACACAAACGCACACTCACTCACACATCTCACACTCCTAGATAGACATTGGCCATAGATGGAGAGGCAGGCACTCCTGCTGTGACTTGGCGCACCCCACTGGACAGCTGGAGACTTAGGGAAAGGAGACAGTGCCAAACATGTCTGACAGAGCAGGGGAGTGCTGGAGGTGTGAGGCTGGGTGAGGCCTGAGGTGGCTCCCATACCTGCAGCTGATCACCTTCCCATCATCTGTAATTATGTGCACTCATATAGCAGATAGTTAAAGGAGGGGGATGGTGGACACACGCATATATAATGTGTGTGCATAAAAGCAATTTGGTCAAACTCAGTCATTTCGGAACTCAGGCAACAACTAAATGTGTCTCACTCGATTCATATTAATGTGAAAGTGTTGATATGTGGCTGCAAGTAATGATTATTTAACTACATTTTAACATTATTTTGCCAGTAAACTGAAAGGAAAAAAACATGCAAAAACTGCCATGTCTCCCAGAGACTATTGTGACGTTCCACAATCCACATCCACAAACTGCTCGTTCTAGCTAACAGAAAAAACAAAGAAAAAAGCTATCACAAAGAAACTCAGCAGTTATTTCCAATGGAAAAGCTGAAAACCAGAGAGAAAGAACGGATTCAAATAATTTCTTTTGTTGATTGATGTTCTTTAACATGGCCATCATTTTCATTAAATTGAAATCTCTTAAAGAAAATATATGAGGAGGACTCACAATATGTTCCGCTAAGCCAGCAAATCATAAATTGTCCTCACCTAGGTCCAACAGATGCAGTAGATGCAGATTAGAGAAAAGTGTTGTAATCTACACTGAGTCTCTTCATCATGATGCTGTCGAGCCAGGACTTGTTTTTACAAATATAGCCTCTAATGCACAACAGATTCCTCCCTGTAAGGAATAAAACTACTTTAAAGCTATGAATATCAAGCTGAGCCCCCTGCAATGTGGCCGTGTCCCATTTTCTGCTCCTTCATTCTCAATCTCTCTAGTTAATCTTGATTCATCAGTTACCACAGCTTATTATGGAGACCTGACAGCATGCTGTGCTTCTTGATAAATGACACTGCTCAGGCCAGATTCAGAACATGAGGCTCAAGTGCCAATTATCTATGCAGACCTGGTTAATAAGGGGATCTCTTGTTAACTATCTGATCTCAGCGTGAGCATCGTTTGTCATGAAGGCCCTTGTTTACCTCTGAGACAGGAGTTCCCAGGACCTCCCTGCCTAACATATGTAAAACCTGGATCTTTGTTCCTTTAATAACCTTTTATTAACAGCCTGACATCATGATTAAGTTTAGCCCAAATACGCACACAATGAGGTATACAATTTCCCCCACCCACTCGCTGAACTGCATCATATCAGAGTCAGAATGAATAATGAATATTGAGCCAGTGTTTGATCCATTCCACATCGAAAGCCCAATTTGCTCGAGCACCTGGAGCTGTGCCATCGCATGCAGTTTTTTGAGGTGATGATAGATACTCATGGGAGCTTATTTCCATGCGCACATCTTCTCCTGATTTGTAAAGATGATAAGTGCTTTGACCTTAACTCATCATTTCAGCTCATTAAAGATTTTGTTTGTTTCACCTTGGAAGAAGAAGAAGAAGTTGATTTGAATCAGCTTGTTGAAAACAATTAAGTAGTATACGCTCTGTGCCTGTGTTTTGTTTTTCATTTAGCAACTTCTCCGAGGTCTCAAGGTCTCAGATTAATAAACACTCGCTGTGGTCAGATGTGCGGCACAGCAGAGGGAGGTGAGATGCCCCCATCCTACTTTGCCATCCTGTAAGCTTCGTCATGATGTCTGGCTCACTTGGTCTTAGTATGTTGTCTGTTCCTGGAAAAGTAGCATATAAAATAGTTTGCAGGTCTGCGCAGTCAAGAGACTTTGTCTTCCATCACGAAGCACCTCCAGCTTGTAAGTGCAGAAGTTGTAAAATACTTCCAGACAGCACTTAGAACATTATTTTTAACCTTACTTGTCCAGCATAGAATATCAAAAGAAGAAAAAACAGATTTTTGAAATAAATAAATAATCAGGGTGTTTTCTATTATTGCTTGGATATGGAGTCCGTAGGAAGCCAGGTGGAGCGATCAGATCTTCACAGCATCCCCACTTCCTGTCCCCCACAGAATGCTAGACTGTCTAGGCAGCATCTGCTGAGGAAAATAAAGCCTCTTTCCCTTCTCATGTAGAGAAGATCATTTGCATAATATCTCCCTCTGTAAGGTGAAAACAGAATAATAATTGGTTTGCCCTTTTCTCTCTGTGTGTTGTAAAACAGTTAGGAATTAATTTGAGGATAACTGTGCAATTAATTCTAAATGCTAAAGATGGTGTGGGGGGCTCTGATTCAAAGGAAGGGAAAGGATATACAGACGGAGGTCATTGAACAAAGACTTTGTGTTCCTGCTGCTGCTAGAACTTAACTCCACTGTGTTTATAGAGTGCATGTGGGGGTTTGGGGATATTTTTCAGAAATCAGGAGCCAAGTGTTCGCTCATTTACCTCTTTATGTTTATTATTACTCTGCCATTTCAGTCTTAGCTACTGCATATCCTCAGCTGGGTTGTTTAAAGGGTTTCGTCTTAATGATGAATAATAGTGCTGCAGCAAAAAGGGTTGCATAAATACCTCATTATACAATGATTTAAAGTCACCATGCCCAGATTATAGCTGATGAGTAGCACTGTAATCAGTGCTTGACAGCATGTTTTTGTTTGTTCCACTGTGTTTAGAATCAAGGACTATGCCAATATCACATCATCAAAAAGGGTAGACAAAGTTGGTCGAACATTACAGTTTAAGTGAGTTGACACATGCGTGTGTCTACTGAGCTTCCATATACAGTAGGTGTGATATAACGACATGGGTTTATTGCTGTAGCAGTGGCCTGGACATATCTCCCTTTTGTAGCTTGTCCTATTACAAGTATCCGCTTCATTCCCTGATCCTTCCACAGTAGAAAAAAGAACACGCCTCACCATGAGTCCCAATTACACCTAATGATGGCAAAGGATGGAGCACATGCAGATTGTGCCGCAGTTCCTTTGTCACGCCAAGGTGTGATCATTTATCACACCAGTCATATCCTGCACTCCTCCCTGAGCACAGACAATGAATCCCAGCACATCATCCATGCTGTATTTGTGTTTAACAACCAGAAAAAGGAAAAATAAAAGCCCAGTTACAAGACATTGCAAGAACACGGCTGTATCCTGCAAGCTAACGTGAGTTTTAACCTTCAGGGAAGGAAATCTTGCCATTCTCTAGTCCTCAAAGTATATCTGACAAAGTCTACACACACACAACCAGCTGCCTTTACCCCTTGAGTTTACATGATTTAGTTTGTAATCAATTTGGTCTTTGAAATCCAAATGAGATGACTTTAAGGTCTGTGTGTTACATGTGAAGAGATGGAGAAGAGCTTAGTGTGAGATTTGGGAGGTGCTGTGTGAACGCGCACGCTGCTGCAGCAGAGAGGCGGCTCGGTGCTTGTCAGTGGCTTTCTCCTAATCCTGGTCTGATCTTTGTGTTTGATCCGCAGCATGGTCCTGAGACAGTATGAGAAGCAGCTATTGCTGTAATTTAAAGTCAATATTGTACTCATGATCCCTCTCCCCGGGCTAACGGAACAATCTCTCACCGCGATCTCATCTCTGCTTCCTAGAGGGAATCCTTGGCTTGAGTGCTTCTCTCTTTTCTAAGAAACCTGGTTGGTGGTGTTGTGTTTGGTCCTGCAAAAAAGAAAGATTTGGGATTATATTTGCCATTTTCCCTCTTCCCTGACTGCTGACATGCAATCTTAGTCTTATACTTTGAAATGATCAATTCTACCAAAACACAAAATGATACTGAAATTAACCTTTAACAGGTCAGTCATCGCTTTTATAATCCTACACAACTGTAAACAATAAATGTTTCATATAAGTCTAGTGGGTAAAATGTTGGTGAAATTATTTTCGCAAGGCAGAAATTGAATGCTTAATTTTTACAAGTTTACAAGTGTAACAATTACAAGTGTGTTTACATTACCACAGAAAGAGCCTTACAGTATTTAGTTCAAAAGATGGGTCACTCACTATGGATGCTACAACATGCAATTTCACCAATAAATGTTGCAAAATTTTACACACTGTACCTTTAAACATCAAGAAGTCAAATGTAAATACAAATGTCAAATTGCTATTTTATATATATATATATATATATATATATATATATATATGGATAGCTGTTCCTAAAATGTTGGTGTTGACCATTCCTACAAATCCCAGCAGAAACTGTTATTGACTCCATGATCTAACAAGCCCACAGTGACATCAAGAGCTTTCATGATTCATGCAAAAGCATTTTAATAGATCTAAGATTAGAAATGGAGGCCTCATCCACAAATCTCCTTCCATGTTATTACACCAAGAACGAAGTTGTTTTGTTTTTTTCCTGTGTGAAAGACGGGGGATACATAAGAGTGGCTCGAGGGCCCATTAAATCCATACATGTCATGATCTGCAGTGTGTTACACTAAAACTTTCAGCAAAATGTGCTGCTGACAAACACTTTGTTTGCAGCTGTACAGAGCTGTAAATTTTAAAGCCAGGGTCACTGAACTCTGTAGATAGAGGTGAAATGTCAAAAATTGATTCCTGGCCACAATTTGTTCTGATATAGTGCAAACCTTTTATTGTTAGTATCCTAACACTTAGTGCTGGGGTTTGGCATTGAGTTTAGGTTTTAACCAAGCAGCTGCTGACTTAACTGAGAAGAGGAAATGACCAATTATTTTTTATATTTGTGGCACTTTACATTCGTTTTAGAAGGTTAAATGCCTTCTCCTGCAGGAATACACTGATTTGTGGGGAAATTGGTCAGTTTATGAAACAATCCATGCATTTCGGTGCCTAGCACTTTAGCATACAGTGTGGTGGATGACAGTGACCAGCACTCCTTCTAAGTATTATAAAATGATCACATATGTGGGAAGTATTTTAGGACTTTTTTTTTTCTGAAAGTAAAAAAAAAAAAAAAAAAAAAAAATCTGTTACTTTTGCTTGTTCCCAATATTTAATGAATTTAAAACAAAAATGACAGGCTCTAGAAAGTCTTTGGTTTAGATGTAAATCTAATGGCATAATAATAATGTAATGGCAGATTAAGGTAAGATTAAGAGATTAATATTCTTTACACAGTGTACAGCAAACTGAAAGCCATGACCTATAATCCGAAGCACATCAACTCATTCAATCTGATCTTAAGATATTTAAGGGGTTGTTTATTGTGTTTTTTGTGTATATAGTATTAATTTTATATAGTATTTATTTGCAGCTCACGGGAAAATCTTTCACACCATAAAGTGTACATAACTCGACAAAACGAGCTCTTTCAGTACATCCTAGCTGGATAGACAGGTGTACTTTATTGCTTCCTAAATTGGTAAATTCTTCAAGCAGTAATTCCCACACCAGAAGTTGAGCCTGAGTGACATGGGCAAGAACCAGCAATCCAAACCACTAGACCACATGGAAATAATAAATGATGATTATGTAACTCTTTCACATTACCTCTGTAAAGTGGATTAGTTCTGTGACGTAACCATAAAAATCCATCACCAAGAGTCTCTAACCTTTCTTTGTGTCTGGGAACCTGCACTTTAAGGTGAAAGGATCACTTGATGTAAAACATCTACCTTTTATCAAATGCAACTGACGTGTGTTTTTTCATATTCATATTTCTCTCTAAATTTATGAGTTTGCAGCTTTGAGGTGTAAAATCTGTAGAGTCATTTTCTAACTTTTTTTTGTCTATAATTACATATTATACACTTACATTTTAACTATTTTTTTTTCCAACTTCTGCGCTGGGTTAACCTTTCGCCCTTTCTCTCTGTTGATTTAATTTCATTCCCCACTGAGCATATCAACTAACACGAAATTATCTAAATCAGCACTAGGCTAAATCTAGGACCAGCTACTGCAACACGATCCTTAATCCATATCTGTGAACGCAGACATACGCCAGTGGCCCACTTATAACTTAAATGACTACTTTAGTTAACCTTCCTGTTTAGGTCTAACGCATTGTTATGACAGCAACAGTGCACTGCATAATTTCTGTGGCATTAGCATCAGTCATCTGCTGGCCTGCTATAAATACACCTGACAGCAGAACAGTTTCAGAAGTGTTCTTCGCAGGATAGTGCCCAGGACTCCAGAGGTGAGGTACTTTGATAGCACAGCTCATGAAATATTTGCTGACTTCTACCACCTATGGGACTACTGTTCTGATGGAGCCAATGATATGTGCCCCTATTAGTCTCTAAGGAGGTTTCCTAGCCCACTTTCACCCGATCCGTGCCAATTAAGTAGCAGAATTATGTATATTAGTTGGAGTCACTTGCACTATCACACAAAGGAATGCATACAGGGAAGGATGACAGAGGGATACTGTTGAATAATTAGAGTGAATTTTCTGAGCCCCGGAAACTCAATCATATGCTGCCACATGCTAACTATTTTTAACTTCTCTTTTCTTCTGCTCCTCCCTTCCTATATTCCACTGCAGAAAGGAAGAGGAAACTCTGTCTTCACTGCTGCTACTGTGCCCAAAGTAATTGTTTAAAGTAAACATGATACCTAAGGTGGTATCACAGTTTCAACAAAAGCATCACTGAAATTCAAAACATCCTTTAAGTGAAATCATGCTGATGGCTTTTTGAGTATAAACAACTTTCATTCTCATGTCTAATTCTCATTTTCCCTCAATAAATGGCGAACAAGTAAATGGTTCCCGAAAAGATACGCATGGAAAAACATTAATTGAGCTCCTTAGACTTTCTGTAAACTCATTACGTTACGCTTGGCTTGTCATCCTTACAATGCTCACAGCAATTGCTCTTTAGTCTTCTTTATAGAGCCGGGTGGTTTGAGGAAATATGGAGCGTCACATGCAGACCTCTCATCCTCACAGACACTTCCCACAGTCATCAGTATTCTAATGACTCAACGGGTGTTTATTTTTAGAGATAGAGAGATTGATGAGACGCTCATATCATCCTTAACCACCAACTAATTAACTAATTAGGACATTCAAATGAAGACTTGCTCTGGATAATGCAGTGTGGCTTTGGCATGAGCAAACAGCTTGTGATTCTGATTCTGTGAAGCAGCTTGACTCAGCTGAGGGAGGTGGGTTCAGCATCAAGGCCTCATGGTTCACATTTGCCTCACTGGCGACAAATTACTATGCTGTGCTATCGATGAAGTATTGATCACACAGAAATTATGCTGCTTTGGGTGACGGCAGCAGGAACTGCGGCACTAATGGTAGACGAGCATTTGACGTTCATGTATTCATGCTCTAATCAGAGCCCATGTTCAGTTTTACTGTTTGTCACACAAAAGTGCATGACCTAGCCTTATGTAGATCCACCAAGGTGTCAAAACACAGCTACACTGTTACACCCCAAAAAAAGCACTCTTACTTTTTCCAGAGCTTTCCTGATTGACAATCATCCTCCATTTACTCTGACTTTGAACTCATCTCGTCCAGATGTGAAAGACATTGAATGCTTGCCATGGCAAAGATCTCACCATCTGCTCCAATTATTATTTTTTGAACCCTTGACTATTTCACCTACTCATCTTTCTATATCTATATCATTATTTTTGCACTGATTGTTATCGCGTCAGGTTTAATGTGTCAGCATTCTGTAGTAGACTTGAATTTGAGGTAAATATGGAAGCTGCTGTATATAAAATTAAGTCAGCTCTATATAAAAGCTAACATGTAACACAGCTACTGTATGAGGCACCTTTGGTCAGAGTATATACTGTACTTAATTACAGAATATTATTTATATCACAAATATCCATTTGATAAGAAATAATCTAATCTATTTTGAATGCATTTGGTTTTTTACCAGATTTACCAAATAGGAGTTTGTATCTCTTCTACATACAGGTCTAGCACGACATCAGTGTTTTTATTTGACTGAAAGATAATGCATACAAAACCAAATTGTCTTACATTTTCAACATCTTTTCAAAAGTCATACCCCTCATCTGACCTTTTCTCGCAGCAGACATCCCTGAGCAGGCCCACTTAAACACTGCTAACAGTAAAACATCAGGTGCAAGCGAGTACTTGAATGTGGCTCTGTAGAAGTGCTCTGCCTTCCTGAACCACTTGTTCAGTGGTTACAGTGGTCATGTTATAACATGACCACCAGATGCAGTTTCTTGCTGTGATGGCGTTAGAATGTGACAATTAAAGACCAAGACTAATCTCTGGTTGTCTGTCAGAGTGAAGTTATCTGCAATAACTGTGTAATATACAGTAATAAATGACTGTTAAGTTTAAAAGTCTTGTTTTTGTTTCGTAGTTATAGCTGGTTGGGGGGGGGGGCTTCAAGCTTAAAGCTCAAGCTCCTAATTTGTACATGTGTGCATGCAGTATTTCCTCATACAACCTCAAAGAAGTTCCCATGGTGTTCTCTGTTGTCTCATTGGACCAAAAAGTACACTGTAGCACCTACCCTTTTTCCTACAGTCAAGATAATTTTGATTCTTTGATTCAAAGCAAATAAAATGTTTTGAACATCATGAAGGATAAGACTAAAAAATAAAGACTGCATCATATAATGTAATCTGATTTAGAGTCATTTTGTCTTTGGGTAACACTTCAAAGTATAGAAATATTATAGTAGTAGTTAACAAGATGGTATTAATAGTCACCATTTAATAGCTGGCTAATAACAATGAAATATGTTTGTGGGGCATACAGGAGGATGAGTTTCAACTTTAAAACATTGATTTACACATAAACTCATGTGAAGGTAAAAGAAATAAGATGGTATTATTACTGTACTGTAATGGAAAGTGTTACCCTTCTTTTTTAATAATCAATTTAACCCCGTGGTTCTCAAACTGTGTACCACCGAGCTTCCTCTGAAATCTGAAATACTGTTCTACTGTATATACCAGGATATGTGATCTGAGTGGAGCTGAGGAATTCTGCTTCGAGTGCATAGAAAATGAAACTAAATAAATAAATAAATAGAGTCACCTTAACTGTCACTCCATCTCCATCTCCATCCAAAATCTAATTTCACTCTGCCATTGTCTGACTGTGTGTAATGAGGAGGAGGAGGATGATGAGAGAGCAAATTATCTGATTGGGAATAAATCTGCCACAGCTGATTTCGCTCTACTTATTAACAACACTGTAGTTTAACATTAGCGATAGTGTTATTTAGAGAGCTCAATATTTTCTCAGGTGGCACTTGGTATAAAAGCTTTGAGAAGCACTGATTTAAGCAATGTATCCAAGCCAATGGATAAATTAATATCCATTAATTCTGAATAAATGGTTTGACTTTATGTAATCCCACTTACATGTAATCCATTTCCCAGCCCTGACTATGAGCCATGTGACCACCAGCCCAACACCACTTCATCTCACCTGATGTTTTTGACTTTAAAATTCAAAGGCTTAATCCCACATGTCTCAGTTTTAAAGGTTAATAATCCTTTTAATTAAAGGATAAGCCTGGTATTGAGCACAATAGATGAATATAGACATAGCAATTAGTTCAATAATTAAGGTTTTAGTGCTGGACAGAGATGAGAAGGCTCTGGTGATGTGTCATAAAATACATAGAGTTGTTAGGACGCTGTGAGTATGTTGGTTGCAGCTTTACAGCAGTATGTCTGCATATGCACTCAGGGTGGTGGTGAAACATGGCGTCCCAGCGGACGGAGCTGCAACAGCTGTTCTTGCCTGAGCCTGGCATTTCGCACAATATGATCGCTCCATCAGCAAGCACACTCTCCAAACAGCTGCATCTGCATTCATCAAACACACCTATCAATAAACAGGGTCGCACAACAATAAATGATCTCTGAGAGTGAACAAAACAGCAAGCCTGGAAAAGAAAAAAAGGCCACACGTACAGTTCAATTACCGGTGTTGTTAATCAATATAGCTGCCTCATATCTTTTGTTAATCATAAGTTTTATTCCCAGCAAACATTTGTAGTGCCTGTCTGCATGTTATTTTCTTCTTCATTAATGGAACCTGTTGGTGCTGCAGAACAGAGGTGGCAGCTGCTGATGACCAGTCACGATGGGGCACTTGTGTTTGTAATTGCATTTTGTCACCTACAGAGGGTGTTAAGGATGCTTGTTAAAAGCTGGGAGGAAATCTCACAGTAACAATTATTGTCGAGCAAATTACTAGGTAGGCAATATCTAGGCTGTCAAGAAAGGTTAGGACAAATGAGAAGAAGATGGACTATTCAGACATTCATCATGGCCATAGTTGCCTTTTTCAAATTGAAAATTGGAAGGAAATGCATCCTTCATTTTCTCAAAATTTGAATGAGTTACTGATTAATGCTGTGATTGACAGAGAGGCCTGGGTAAATAAATAGGATGGTAATTCATTTATGTGTTTGTGCTTTAGATCCATTCAACTTTGCAGTGTTTCTGTGTTAACGATAAATGATGAACAGGATGTGGCCACATGTGGATCAGGATTTCAAACGGACATGTATGTGAACAGGCACATGAACATGCATTAATAGATCTAATCTGGCCTCGCATGGTGCCGGGAGGATTTCTTCTTTGGCAGTGGCTGTAGTGGTAACATTACACTGTGTTGCCACACGAGACTTTTGCTCCACCATCTGTCTCTTTCAACTCTGTATATTACATTTACGCCACATGCTTGGAAATCTAGCTTCCTCGTTTTAATGGGAAAGCGAGGCAACCGTAAAATAAATACTCTCTCTTTCCTCTGGCAACTACGGTGTTGCTGAAGCCAAACCCATTGTCTGTGTTCATTTGCAACAGCATTGTCCTTTGAATTCCATTTATGGTGAGCTATAAATTGAATTATTGAAAAGCTATTGTTTGTTGCATGAAATCAGTGAAGCAGTAAAGGGGTTAAAGTCAAGGAGCAATAAAAACAATAAGCAAGGGTGAGAAAAAAAAAATCTACTCCAATCACGAATGGGTCAATATTTAGCCCCACACCATATCACTGAATTTAATAGGACATGCTCCATGTGTATTTATAGATTGCAGACATCTGCTGAAAATGGGCTTAGGTTTAAGTGATATTGATTCTGGATTTTAAGTTTTACACAGCAACACATAGGTAACTTCAAGTTTTGGGGGAATTTATATTGGGACATGATCTAGTTTGGTGGAAAAACTAGGCCTGAGACTGAAAAAACAGTGGCTTTCCCTGTCACCTTGAAGTGCAAGCAATTAAATCCTTCTGTCATTCTTTGTAAAATACATTTTTTTTCATTCATGTTCAGTACGTTATAGAGCTGAACAATTAGCTAACTAGTCTTGTGGAATGTCAGAATATTAATTGCCAACTCTTTTGATAATCACTGAAAGAATTCTCTTAATAAGTTACGCTCTTGATACGTAACCATTATTAGCACTGAACTTCTCATTTGTGGAAATCTTTATTCCTCTGCTCACAAAGAGCGAAGGGGCATATTCACACCTCTTGTCTATGAAACTCAACCAGTTACAGAAAAAAATTATGAAAAGCAACTTTAGGCATAATGACTTACATGATTATAGGTCTTTGAATATGAAAATATGCAAGGTTTCTTTTATGTTGCTTGATACCAAATGTAATATTTTAGGGTTTTGGGAGATTTCTCACCGTAATTTCTGAAAAGATATGCACCAAATTATGAGAAATAGTGACAAAAGTAATCATAATAATGAAAATCACTGTAGCAGACCAACATTCCTGTATCAAACTGCACTGAAACTTTTCACATAGGTTCACATGGGTATCTGCTCTGATCGCAGTGTCTCTGTTTAGCCATTTGCAAGCTGTGACCATTGTTGATTCAAGGTGAGACCTGATATTATTGCCATATAGGCTTGTGCTTTTATTGTTGTTATTTTCAAGAATGGGCCCATTTTGTCATTTAATTGAGGCTCATAGGCTTGGCTGTTAAATGGCACACAGGGGAATAAGACGTCAAGCGGCTGAATTTCCACAGCCATTAACTGTTCCACACTCAATTAGAATGCATAGGATCCTGACATTTCATAACTTATGGGTCTCCAGGCTGATATAACATCCCACTATAAAAGAAGCTGCGTTCTGAAGATAGAGCCGGAGATTTAAGTGATGGCTTTGTGAATTTTTGCAGTGCAAAATCAAGGCTGGATAAAAGGCGAGCATGATGTGATTAAACCCTTCCTGGAGCTTGGTGTTATTGCTGCATTTTCTGTGTAAATGTGGCATAAACACTGCACAGAGGATGCCACAGATTACTCCTTAGACGTCCTCCATAACGATCAATCTAATTCAGCTCGGTGGCAGAATTCTCATATTTCCATGTCTAATAAATCAAGTTGCATACCAGGAAAAAAAAAAAACAAGAATGCAGGATACATGTATGAAGCTGTTGTACCACAACATAAATATGGACTGCAGCAAATTGAGTCACTTAATAAAAACCAGGATCTGTTGTGCTGTTATGAGTCATCTTCCAAACGGTGATCCTGACAATCAGAATTATGACCATAGAAATGTACTTTGATTGCTGTTTAATTTTCTTTGGTGATCTCTCGCCACTACTATAACTCAGTTTCATAGCAGACAGGTCCTATTTGCCAGGTAATTAATAAGAGGCCACTGAGGCGAGATGTAGCTATTATTTCTAATATGCTGTTTGATTGTAAAAAGCACCTTTTCCAACGGTACCATTGCATTCATTTGTATCTTGTTATTTTGTAAATGCTTTTCCAGAGGTTTAATTTATACAAAGTGAAGGTGAATTTTCAGCACAACCATCAGTAATCTAATTTGAAGAGAGACTGCTCCTATCTGAAGGGTTACTGATTAATCCAGATTGATTTCATCTATAATGTGGTATATTACACAGAAGTATTAAGCTTTCATGTAGCTGTGCATTACTGTTTGCTCCTTTTCAGTTTAGTTTTCAGCACAACACTGAAATAAGAAACCCAGTCTGATGCTTAATCACTTAAATCACGAGTATAGAATATGATGTAGCGGTAATGAGTTTTAAGAGTTGCACCTAATCATTAAGTACCTAACATGGATTGGGAACCAGAGCAGAGAAATTGAAGTCGGGGGCTGGGCAATAGATCACACTTTCCTGGAATTCTCTGTTGGTGGCAAACCAATAAACTTAAAATAGGTGTGCCATGAACAAAGCACCATCAGCCGTGTCTCCAAGGTGGAGCCACCTATGGGTCATCGCTGCTGTGACTCTCGACAATATGACAGATTAACGACAACAGGTTGAGCCCTGCACTTTCGGCCGCACACAATCTCAATTATGTCTGTCTTAATGTACACTGAACAGCCACAATCACAGGGCCATGGACAGGGTAAACACACTTGCAGGAAGCAGACTAGTGACAGGATAATAAAGTGCCATGATTGATTCGGCTTGCTGTGTGCCAGATCGGTTTATTGTGTGGGACGAGTGGTACCAGATTGTGCAGGTTTCTGTGGTGAGCTATCTGTTGTTTTGGTTCAAGAGCTGAGCTGAGACTGGGGGAATGTTATGATCTGACTTCCTATAACATTTCATTGTGTTGTGGGTCATGTTTTCATGTCAGTGTACTATTTTACTCTTTTATATTAAAGGCCATGTAATTATGAAGATATTTAAAGTAGAAATATTTAAAGTAAGCTACTACTAATGCTAAATATTATATATCCTGTTAAAGGTCAAAAATACTGCATCATCAATGATCAAAATATTATCACCTAATTATCAGTATATGTACTTTAAGTTATTTATATTTCAGTTTCAAATTGTTATTATCGAGGCGCCAATACCCTAGCAGCACCTTACTTTTGGAGTTGAAGTGCAAGTGGAGCTTTATTACTTTTATATAATGTAAGGTATTTTTTTCTGTGCCACTCTTTCATGTTTGTATGCCAATTGTTGGGGCTGGGGGATAATGGCATGCGGTATTTTAGGGTTGCAACTTTAAGGTAATTATTCATTTGTCAGTTATTTTTCTGGTTATTATTTTCATTCATTTAGTTTATAAAACATCAAAAGACAAAAAGAAAGTTCAGTCACATGTAGTCGTCAGTTATTTGTAATAAATGACCAAACAAAAGCATTAAATATAGGAGCTGGACCCAGGCATGCTATATTTGTTAAAAAGTGACTGAAACAATCGATTAATTATCTATTAGCATGAGATAAAGAAACTAAAGTGTTAGCAACTCAGATCATTAATAGTTACTGAACTTGAGTAAATGTACTCAGTTGTATTACACTTCTGAATTTTGAAATGTGACCGTCTCAGTTCTGCTGCCTTTCTATTTCACTAACTTTTATGATGCCAAACTCTTCGTATTCTTCAAAGGCCTAAAAAAAGTTACATGGCTGATGTCGCCCATCATGACTGTCTGTCTGTCTGTCCTTGTAACCTGGACAGAGAGTTAATGCATATTAATGGGGTCTGTAAAAGCAACTAATTGGGCATTCCGGATCTTGCTGAGTTAGGCATCTGTGAGTGACATTGTGCAGCTCGCCGGACATACACTGCACTGCCTTTATTAGCTCTCTGAACTAGGATGTAGGTCAGACCATTAAAAGCAGGAAGGGCTTTTTCACTAAACATTGTTGTGACAGCCTCATATTTGACATGTCCATCTGGGAGCAGCACTGCAGCCACACAGAAAGGAAAATTTGTCTTAGTTTTTGCTGCTCAAACAAAACTTAAATTACTTTAAAGTGATTTAATTAAGCATAGTGACATGCAGTCATTTACAGCCTAGAATATTCAACAGTGGACCATATGAGTGCTAAGTAAACATGCCTTGGATATCACTTTATGAGTAATAAATCTCACTCTTAGTAACGTGATTTTGTTAATGATTGGAAAATAGACATATATTCAATTTTTTGCCATTTGCTAGTATAGTAACTACTGTGTATTTGTTGACTGTTAAGAGCAGAATTACGACATATAAACAAGCTTAACAGGTAAAAAGTCTTTAAATCAAAACTCATCCATTGAATTTCACACTAAATCACCATCTCAGGGAGGAAATAGTTGGGCAATAATATTTCAATAGGGGGCAGCACACTATCATTATAGATTGGCCTTTAAATCATATTTAATTTCTATTTTGTGAAGTACACTGTAACTGCAGTTTGGCAATATACAGTACACAGTGTAGTCTTTATCTACTATACAGTGTGCAACATATACTGTCTGTCTATCAAATTCCCTCTCCATATGCCATCTTTAAAAACCTTCTGTCTACAGAAATTAACGTGCATATCTTTGCTAGGTGTTGTCATAAAAACAGACAACAGTACATCCCAGTAATGGGCCACAGCAGGAGGTCAAGTGGTTTCTGTTAAAGTGGCCGACTCGTTCTCTTTTCCTGTCATCAGCTGTGGGTGGCTTTTACTAAAGTGTCATAAGCCATTTGATGGTAATTCTCAGTGACCTTGAAGTCACTGGAGAAAGCACAGATCCGTAAACCAATCATCGCACGGCTGCCCCTGTCAGCCACACTCCTGTTCACACAGTCACTGCCTGCATTTCCTCATGTTAAACAGAGGAAGGAATAAAGCTCAGTTCATGTTTGTGAGATCACACGTGTATTTGTATTCTAGTATTTCTGTTCAGTTGAACAGAGTAGTTACAGACTTAGCTAAAAAGTCTGCATGAAGACTAATGATATTGCAAGTCTCAGCATTCCTTACACCACTTCCAACTGCTCTGCTCAACAGCTGCACAAAGATCAGTGTTATTATGGATTTGTTGAAAAATCAATTTTATGAATGCTAATGTCCTTTAAATCTTTCAGCAATGAAGAGCACTCGTTGCATTTTTGAGGAGTGATTTTCAGTGAGACAGAGATCCACTCCTACAGTGGATTATAGGACCAGCTGTGTGAAGGCTACACACTCAATGGTAGGAGTTCCCAGGTTCTTAGTGCGTCCTGCACACATGAAAGAGGCTTGTTTTTATGAACCAAAAACCCCAAATGGAGACTATGCAGCGCCATGGTTTTTAAGCAGGTGTTCTAAAACTCGAGTTCTGGGTTCACAGCACTACTGGAATTAACTGATTTCTTGCAGAGAATTCTAACTTAAATTCTATTTCTGTCTGTTAAATAATGTCCAAAAATGTTTAAGCAGTCTCTGTGAGACATAATTTTGTTTCTGTATGTTTTGCAAAAAGTCTACTTGTCGCGACATTTGGTTTTAAGACAAAATGTTGACAAGATAGAAGCATTTTTTTGTCCAAAAAAGAACACAACATCTAAATTTTTAGAGAAAAATTTGGTTGTTGTTTCTGGTTTAATATGTTCCTGTGAAAGAACTGCCTCAGTTGATGTATGAGAGAGTACGAACTCAGAGGTGGGGCACAGATTAAGTGCAGCCCTATATGCTGTGTATCCTTGGTCCTGAAAAAAAGGAGTCGTACTAGTTTTGTGCAGCATCCAGAGATGGAGATTAGCATGGAGCCATCAGCAGCACTGCAGTCCCTCCCTACCCTGCTTCTGCTGTCAGACCGCCTCCTCCCTGCTTGTCAGGAGCTCCGTCGAGGAGCTGTAAAAACCTTTTCCCCTCTCCTTAACAACTGCAAAACAACACGCACACACCCTGGCTGAGGTGCCGGCTTTTCTGAGGCCTCTGACAGGACGTGCTGCAGGCACAAATTGTAATTCATAAAGGTTAAGGAGGTCAATGCCTTTTATTACCAGTCTGAGTGCATCCAGCTTGATGGGGCGGGCATGCAAATAGAACGTCTCCAATTGTTCTATGCAAAAACTCAGACAGCGAGTGCGTGTGTGCCTCTGAATGGGAAGAAGGAAAAGGTGGGTAAAGGGTTGTGGTGGTGGGGGGGGGGTTGTGCAAGATCGGCTGCTCTCTCCACCTTCCACAGCCATGTAGGACCACACAGCCGCTGCCCGGTTAATTAGGCAGTATGACATTGACCTCAGGTAGTTAACGGCCTCTTTGATATGTGCTGTCTTGCAGTTAATATATTGTAAATCTTCATGTTTTATCATACAGTTAGCTCTGACCTATAACTGGCTCCAGTGCATGCACACCTGCAATACATTCTTACATTTACAGTAACAAAAACACATTATCAGCATCATTAAATTAAGGATCTGTCTTGCCATAATTTTTCCTTAAAAAATCTCTTTCTATCTATTGGGGAATAGAATAATTCTGGTACAGTATCTAAATTAATTATTTAATCTCTGTGTTTATTATTTATGTAAACATCAAGACTGATTAATGCATCATTAATTTTAAACAGTATCAAAAGCACCTCTGTTTTTCTTTTGAGAATTTACCATGACCCCTGCAAACTAAAGCTATGATGACATTAGACCATATTGCACCCTCTGCTGGACCTTTGTTGGAACAGCCTGCCTCCTGAATGATTCAAGTCCCAATTGAGCTCCTCAGTTTCAGGCCCCACATGGCATGTAATGGTGCAATGAAAGTTTTGTGACTTCGTTCTAATAACTGTGCAGGAAAAGGATTTTTACAAGAGTATAGGTTTTCATTTTTAATCACTACTGAGTGAGTCACTACTTTTGTATAAATATACAGTCACGCACAATATAAGTCTGTCTTACACAAGCTAAAAAAAAAGCATCACAAATTCCAATGGAATGTAACAGAACAGTATGAAAATGAGAAGAATAGATTTGTAAATAATGGAATATTTACATTACATTACATTTGCAAAACATAAAATAATTAAATTAGAATAGAATAAAGCTGAGTGGAATCTGGGGAATATGGTATAATAGAACATAATGAAACAGAGCAGATGGAAATATTACAAATCTTAACAAAAGTGAATGAAGAATAGAAACAAATGAATTAAATAGCAGTGTAGAATTCAGCCAGATGTCCAGTGCTTTTTTGATGAATAAGATCTGTCACAGTCTCTCTCAGCCTTTCTGGTACACAACATGATCTACTGACCGTTTCTACTCTGTGCTCATGAGATCAGGAATCTGAGGATTCATGTTCACTGTAAAACTGAAAAGATCATACCAGAGGAACCACTGGGACATTCCTCCCTTGAAGGCAGCAAAGCCAGACTCCCCCATGCTCATTACCTTTCCATCACAGGCCAGCTGCTGTGGAGTCATTCATCACGATTACAAATCTGCCTAGTGTTGGTAGCCTACAGCTCCACCATCAGCCTGTGAGATGCACAGACAGGGCCTCGAGCCACCGGTCCCTCTGGGCAGGGTGTTAAATTCAAACCGTAACAGGTAATAGTGGTGGACGACGTCAGGAAGGTTGTTTGGGGAGAAAAACCAACGCTGAAATGCAGGTTGAATTCTGCCTCGGTTGTTCCTGCAACTACAGGAAGTAGACAGCCTGGCAAAAAAAAAATAGGGTCTGGTCTATGTGTTTGTACACTCAGTTTAAAAGCAACATACTATCATCTCAGAATTGGAATTAGAATACACTTGAACTGGAGCTTCCTCTTTTTTCCAGCTATGGTTTGGTCTGAACCATAAAGGCCCTTTGAAAACATATATGTTCATTTTAATGATCTCAAATTGCCAATTTTATTTGTTTACCCATTTTATGTTCAAAATTTTTTGAAATGTGCATTTCATAAATAGATTATATAGCTGTATTTATTATTGATTCTTTGGTTGATTGGACACTCTATATTGCCCGTAGATCTGAATGTGAGAGTGGATGGTTGTCTGTCTCCATGTGGCCCTGCGATGGACTGCGATCTATCCAGGGTGTACCCCACCTTTCGCCCTAAGTCAGCTGGGATTAGGCACCAGTGCTCCTGTTTGTCTGTGTGATAGACTTAAATGTAATATTCAGAGGATATAGCTTGTGGCCTGAGAAAGAAACAATTAGATTTTGGATTTGGGATTTTTCTTGTGATATAGGGGAGTGTACGGTGACACTGTGACCTCGGTGTAGATTTGTGCTCTCTCGATGCTTTCTCTAGTTACCTGATGTTTTGTTTTGAAAAGTTACGTCTCAGTTGTGTGCCCTCATGGTGTATGTGTGTTTGTCGGATTAGAAGTGCAGATTGTAACAGACTAGGACTCCTCCAATCATCCCTCTCATTCCCATGCACATCAGGGAGCTACAGTGCCCTTATCATATTAGAAAGGATGCTTCTCTTTTTCTTTTACACAGTAGACTTCCATTCAAAAAGTAAGTGTGCCATCAAATATTAAGAGAAAATAATGCAATTATATTAATAACAGTCCACAGGGGGAATTATTACCCAAACAAAAGCAAGGTAAACAACAAATATATATACAAAAAGCATATATGAAGAATGGTTTCTGATGGAACTAGCAATAAAAATCTAAGTAAACTAAACAAAAGTAAAGAGAAAATATATATTCAAGGAGTTATCACGTGTTACCATAAGTGAATGTTTTTGTGTGGTTTTTTTGTTTCTTTGTTTCTTTGTCTGTTTGTTTTTTGCATGGGCATTATCAATCTTTTCAAGGCACCTGTGAATCAGTATCAATAATTTTGCTTTTAAGTATAGACCATAAGGGGAGGATATATCAAATCCACACTCGTGTATGTAATATTTTGTTACAATAAGAAAATGATTTACCAGAAATTCAAAATTCTTATTGTCTGATTGTTTTTGAAAAGAGGAGATCTGCATCTATGGATTTGGAAGACAGCCAGTTGTGAAGCGCTGGTGTTATGATTTAACATTGACTCTGTACTAATGGTCAATAAAGTTAGAGTGAAATGACCTTTCTTTGGTCATACATCCGGGCCTCTACATACGTCATCCGGCGCATGCGCCATCGTCCACTGTGTTCGACCTCTGCTGTCGGTAAGTGTGATGGCAGTTTGAATGAGAGAGAAATCCACAACTAATCCCCTCTCATCCACTCTTTAACCTTCACATTATAGCGCACGAGTGGGGAAATGATTCGCAGTGGATGTTAATGTACATGGGTGTGTGTTTATTTTCTCTTTGGCGCGTTTGTACACCCGTTTGACCTTACTTCTCTCCGGTTTTTCCCTCCTCAGAGAGACCCGGGCTTCACACCAGATTTGACCGCACCGGTTCAAACAACCTAAAGAAGAAAATGTACGCCTGTGCAAAGTTCGTCTCCACGCCGGCTCTGGTGAGTTGCTTCCCTCGGTGTGTTCCCGTGCCTGGGCTGTGAGTCCTGTTCTCCTCAGTGTAGCGCTGGGCCTCCGGTTGAACTTGACTGCAACCGACTGGCAAGGGTATCTGCATGCTAGGCCGGTAGGCTAGTTGGCAAATACTAAAGCACAGGGAAACCATGCGTTTAACACGTCGGCAGTGTGGCTCTTTAGGTTTACTGACAACGTGCGTGTCCGTTGTCTTAATCGAATTACTGCTTGTGCCACAGCAGTAGCTGGCAGCGGACATCTTCAATGATGGCCGCCAGCTAAGGTCATTTTGAGGCTGTGTTAGCAGAGTGTAGCGAAGACTCCCCCTCGAACTGTCATACAGCTCGTTTCCTCTCATGCACAAATGTCCACATCACGTATAATTGTGGTGTTCGCTCGAATATGCTTTGGCTTGGACATTCTCCAAGGTCATATTTCTTAGCTACTAGCTGGTTAGCTCGCCAATCCTGCAAATGATCTGCAAGTAGCTTTGTTTTACAGTAGTTTGTCTTATCTAAATGCACTGCAAGTGAGTGACAACACAAACTATACCAATAAATCTCTAAGTATCGCAAGTCTCGCTCACATGGAGTGTGTTGTTGTGCGCTGTTGGTAATGACTCTGATTGACAAAGTGACTTTGGAGGGACCTTCCAGCTGTGTTTGGTGCCAACAATGTGTTTCATGTTTTAACAGAGTTTGTGTGTTTATATCTAAACCTGCATTTGTATTTTGCTCCAGGTCCGTGCTGGTTCCCGGGCTCTTTCCAGACCTTTGTCTGCCTCTGTGCTGTCCAGACCTGAAATCAAGTCAGAGGTAAGAAATAAATGCAAATGATGTTCTGAGAACAACTTGGTATGACCACTTGAGTTTTGTTGTTTTTTTTTTTTTTTATTAAAGAAAATGATGCCAGATGTTTACATCAGCACTTTGACTGTCACCTTGACACCTCTTGACTTTTGAACCAAAAACGTCCATCCCTCTACCTGCTTTTTTTAAAAATTGTTTAAATTGAATAGTAAAGCATCATGCACTTTGCATTTTAAATAGTAATGGGAATATGGTTTTTGGTGCTTTACAAGTGTATAAACATGATCATGGAATTAGTAGATGATTAATCGTATGTTATGAATTTCAGTGCATCAACTTCTCAGGTGAGATTATACAGTTTTTGATATTTCTTAATCCAGAGCAGCGTTGCTGTGCTGCCACAGAGCCCCCTCGCCCAGGTTACACTGAGGGGCTTTCAGACCAGTTCTGTCAGCAGAGACATTGACACTGCTGCTAAGTTTATCGGAGCTGGAGCTGCCACAGTTGGAGTAGCTGGATCTGGTGCTGGAATTGGGACTGTGTTTGGCAGTCTCATCATCGGCTATGCAAGGTTTGTTCATATTTTGCCTCATGTTCTGAAAGTATTCTTATTAAATTTTCTTGGACTAATTGATTTCTCTTCATCCCCCCCCCTTCTCAGGAACCCATCTTTGAAGCAGCAGCTCTTCTCATATGCCATTCTGGGATTTGCCCTGTCTGAAGCTATGGGACTGTTCTGTTTGATGGTTGCTTTCCTTATCCTGTTTGCTATGTAAAATATCTGCTGTCATATGACAAATTCATTACAGATGTGACTACATATTTTATTGTGGCTACCAAAATTGTTCCGTGTTGGTGTCATGGCAATGTACATTTTCAGGTCTCTCAGACACTGTCAAAATAAGCAAAGCATGTATTGTACAAATGTAAGAAATTACGTGATTAAAATACATGTATTTGACTATTTAATGATTGCGGTAAGTTCTATGTCTGGAATATCTTGCTAACAAAACAGGAAGCCTTCAGCTTTCGTGAATGTCATTTTCCAGTGAAGGTAGTCTCAGAATTGTTGTGCATCAGCCTTGGTTTGTTTCTTGGAGCATCACATGAAAGGTTGTTTTTTTTTTTTTGAGGTTTACCTTATTCAGTTCTTGGTTCAGCTGCAGTTAAATAATGTAATTAGGCAGCAAGTCAGTGCTTGCTTTTGTAAATTGCATTGAATAAATATAGACAATTTAAGTTTAATAATGGGTTTTAAATGTTTTCAGTATCCTGAAAATCCTTAATGGGTTGTTTTAGAAAAACAAACTGGAGTTAAGGCTAATTGGATTGAACTTGATCACAAACTGGACCATTGGTCCATGTTCATGTTTGTGTCCATTCAAAACAGTTTTAGTATTGGATTGTTTGAATGATTTATCAGGCAAAATGGTGGTTCATGTTCATGTTGCATAGTCTAACTGGTGGACTACAGAATAAATGGTTTTTAAAAAATTGAGGCATTAGTGTTTAAGTTGATGACAATTGGTTCTGTCCCTAAATCCTGGAGATTAAATGGTTCCATACTTAGGTGAAGCCATGATTTTCAAAACTTTATAATTAGAGTTATACAATTAAGTGAGTACGTATGTCCCATTTCAACATATAAATACAGTACCTTAAGACAAAGTATGTGGATAGATTCAGAATCTTCAGGTAAAAGCTAGTTATCAGAGTCAGAATAAAGGATACATTCACTGATTAGCCACAATATTAAAATGTTCAACTGGTTCTAATGTTGAGTTCTGCAAACGGAAATGAAACAATCTGGAAAAGTAAAAAGTAAAATAAAAAAAAAGATACATACGGTAAACAAGGCTCGACGAATTAATGCATTATAAAGTTAAGCAATAACCGTACTAATGAGTTGTGTGGCAAAGTGATTCTTGTTGATTTGCTGGGAACGTGAAATTTGCCTTTATTGACCACAAGATTTACATTAAAGTATTATGTCGTTTTATTAAGCTGTAGTTATGCAAATACAACAGAATAGCTAGTTTTATTTCAGCATAAATATTCAAATTTAAAGTGAAGGTCAAAACTAAAGATACAAGTCAAAACGAGAAAGAAAATCTCGTGACGTTTACGGAAAAGCCCGAGCAGTAATCCTCGCGATACATTGGGACAGACGTGGGATTTTGGAAGTCGAGGGTTGTAGCCGAGGGTAAGTGACCACACAAACTGACAGCGACTAAGCTTAAAGCTGCTGTTAAAGGCTGAAATTCAGGCTCGGCGAGGGACTTGTGCTCTGGCACAACGACATGGTCTCGAAATTCACGCTGACACGTCTTCTGTTCTTACTGGTATTAATCTCCAAACATGGCGACTGTTGTATGTTAACGCGGGGCTCAGGCTATTTCATGGAAGCGACTGGAACAGATGCTCGCTCCTTCTTTCAAACCTCTGCACGGATTTATCCGTGACGTTCATTTCATTATGTATATAACTCTGAAAAACGGTAAGGGCGATTCAGGTTTCCCTCTTTAGCTGCGTATATATGTGCTTAAAGAAATGAGCACGAGAATGTAGCGTGTTTTATTGCTGTCACTAAGGTGTAAACAAGCAAAGCAGCCGCCCTTTCTCCGACATGCTTTGTCCAAACACTACAGGACTTTCACCTTCACCCATCGTTAGCCCCACATAAGCCCATCCCGGCTCAGTTCTCATTCTGCAATTAATTTTAACTTCAGCCATTTACCTGATCCATTTCTTTGTGAATATCACTGGAACACTCTGCCTTAGACTTGAATTGGAAAAAAAAACAAAAAAAAAACAAAACTGCAATTTCCCAGCTTGGGATTAATAAAGTATATCTATCTATCTAATTTTAACCCACACTGTGCTTTTCCTGCTGTTGTTGTAGGGTGACATCACAGGAATCCCTTAATATGAGTGATGATAAACCTTTCCAATGCACTGCGCCGGGGTGTGGACAGGTAAGTAATCTCTTTAAAATCACTTTACAGTGCTGTGGGGTGACTATCGTGTCGTAATATTGTTTAAGTTGCCTTCAACTTTCCATCAAGTTAACTACAATGACATACATGACCGCATCATGTTGTTGTGGATCAAACGGCTGAAACCAATCATCGTATATCAGTAATTAGACCCCTTTCAGACCTTGTATCATCATCTGTCCTGGGTAATCCGATCACATGTGATCAGCCCTAAGCACAGGTATGAACAATGTTCTGAATGTGACTTTAGCTCTGATAACAAAACAACATTCAAACGTGGTCTGGGTATATGTGGCCAAATTTCTGAGCACATTCTGTTCTTTGGGCAAATCTGAGATTGCTTCCTCAGCTGAATTCCTCTGACCCAGTCATTGTGCACTGAAAGTTTCTGTTTTTTTTAACTATTCAGCACATCACTTTATTTAACATGTAATTTTTTTTTCTCAAAGGTTAAAGTCTTATTTAATCTTATGATAGCACGAGTAAGGCTTTGATTTACTCAGCTCCTCCTTTTTTTCCTCTCTACCTGTAAGTTGTGCTGAGGCTCAGATGGACACACAGACTTGTTAACAATATGCATTTGTTCTCTCAAACAGCCATCACTTTAGAGCATGAAAGAAGTGGGAAAGTTCTTTTTGGTGTAGGGGTGATATATACACAGAAAAGGATTTCAAAACCAAGGCACTCTAATTGTGGAAAATATAGAAAGCTTTTATTAGTACAGCCACTGCATGGTAAAATTTAAAATATTTCGCAGTAACCCTGTCCTTAATCAGGGTGACATGGTCATCCTGATTATTAGCCATACTTAAAAAGGCTTTTTGAGTTTTTCGTAACAAGATTGCCCAGTTTTTCACATCTTTTATCCAGGGTGCATGTTAATGCCAAGTGTAAATAATAAATGGTCTGTACTTATATAGCGCTTTTCTAGTCTTGATGACCACTCAAAGCTGCTTTACACTACAGTTGCCATTCACTCATTCACTCTCAGTTTCTCAAACCCACAACCATTAATTTGAAAGACAACTCGCTCTACCACTGAACTACTGCCACCCCTTAAAGTCTAAACAACATAATACTGTTGATTTGTGATCAGGACTCTCAAGATGGATGGTAATGCCAGGTCTGAACTGCACTTGTGTTACCTGTCTAAAGAAATTATAGACATGTTATGCCGATTTGTTGGTTATAGCTCATTAAATCAGTACTTTTTTACTACAGACCCTATCCTGGGATCATCTCATTATGTTTTACTTAACACAGAGATTTACAAATGAAGACCACTTGGCTGTCCACAAACACAAACACGAGATGACCCTGAAGTTTGGCCCAGCGAGAAACGACACTGTCATAATCGCTGGTGAGCATTCTTAATGTGCATTCATATGGCTGTGACTGATACATTTAACCAGTGCATTAAAGGTTGTCCTCTGCTGTAGACCAAACCCCAACACCTACCCGCTTTCTTAAGAACTGTGAGGAGGTTGGGCTCTTCAATGAACTTGCGAGTCCTTTTGACCACGACTTCAAAAGAGCAACAGAAGATGATATTAAAAAGGTTGTTCTCATTAAACCTGCTCCATTACTTTAATCTATGCTCTGTCTTTTGCTGATGAGCTCTCCTTCTGTTCTGTAGTTACCTCTGGATTTGTCACCTCTTGCCACACCAATTATACGCAACAAAACGGAGGAACCAACAGCTATAGAGGCACATCGAGATAGCCCTCTGCCACACCCTGAATCCACAACAAGTGATGACAAGGTAAAAGCTTTAAATACGGTGTATAAGACTGTCATGAAGGATGTTCTGCTGCTTCTGTAATCATTTACCCTGGAATTGGCAGATCCATTGGTACGGATATTCATCTATAGGTTTTTTGGTGAAATTAACTTGACTTAAAGTTGACAGTTGCTACTGTGTAAACACTGAAAAATTCAAAAACAGTGTTGCACAAAAAATAGCCCAAGTAAAAGGGCATATCACGCAGATATGAACAAATAAGTTTTATTTTAATTTTGGATTCTTTACGATATACTGTATATCAACATGTAGTTAGAAATGATGACAGAATCTGGTTTTCATTAAATAATTCTTGCCGCTAAGGTGTTGTATGATGTTTCCAGGACTTATCTTTGCAGCCAGCCTCACTGCCAACATCCACTATAGTCCATCCTGCATCCCTCCAAGTTCCCAATGTACTTCTAGCAACCTCAGAGGCTAATGTTGTAATACAGCAAGCTCTCCCATCGCCAACATCTAGCTCTGTTATTACCCAAGTCCCATCCACTAATAGGCCTATAGTGTAAGTAACTTAAAATGTCAATTTTTTTTTAAATCATAGTTTTAACTAAGTTATCCTTTTCCTTTTTTCAAATTATATATTTTTTTCAGTTTTGTCTTGGTGAGCTCATTTCGTGAGGCATGTGCTTGGTCATTTTTGATTTGTTTGCACTCTACAGGATTCTTTATTTTGTCTGTAGACTTCATAAAGTCCCATCTTCACAAACATCAGTGTTGCTCAGATATAGACGGACGGCTTCATTTAAATATATATATGGTGTGGATCTTGTGTCTGCAGAGGTACACAGACATTATATAGTAAATCTGTGTGGAGTGAAACCCCATGTTTCTAAGTTTTAGATGATCAAATGAGCCCACTGGAAATATTATACAAGCTGTGACAAAAAGCCTGTTTAAAGTAATTTTCCCTTAAGCTGCCTCTACTACCTATTAGAGCTAAAATATTTAGTGTAGTAATTATGTAGATTTAAATATTAATTATTGGATTCAATGTTTTTAAAGCGTGTCACAGATGATTTGCTGAAAATCCCATTTGTTTATAAGAATCCTGAACCTGTCTAAGAACCACATGTCCATATATGGGCAGAACTGATGTTACTTTCTGGATCTCATGTGGTAGTAAAATATGTTCTTGTAATTATATTTTTTGACTGTTTTGTAACAGGTATATTGTTCAAGTCTTGCTTGTCTTTCTTGGGTTCCATGTTTATTGTATTCTTTAGTTTTTGCCTGAGAATATAACTTTATGTCAGAATGTACAGTACTGTGCAAAGGTCTCAGGGCACCATGAGCTTTGTTGTATTCATGTTCGTCATGTTCTGTGATAATTGCCATTTTGATCACAATGATTTGACTGAAAGTCAGTCTTATATATTAGCAGGCTGTCAATGAGTTTAACTGATACAACATACATGTATGTTATACTCAAGCATGTCTTAAATAAGCCTGGCATAATAGAAACTTTGTTTTGAAAAAGTAGGACAAACACAGATTTTACCAGTAACATTAATTTAGGGTTCCACTCCAGGTTTAAGAGAGCCAGGGTCATGCTACTGTTGTAGTGTAAGTGTGAGGGTAGGTCACTCAAAAATTTGTCACTTAAACCTGTAAAAAAAAAAAATTTGTTTTAAAAAATGTTATTTTAAAATGAGAAATAATTATACTGGTATTTAGAGCATTGCTAAAACAAAAAATCTAACCATGGCCTAAGAATTGTGCATAGTACTGTATGTAAAATTATTTTTCTTTCATTTGTGACAGATTCTGTTTAGTGTTTTCTTTTTAACATTGTTGAATATTTTCCTCACTGGGATTTTTTTCTCTCCTTCAGTCCAGTGTCTGGCACCTTCCCTGTGCTCTTACAGCTGCCTAATGGCCAGACCATGCCTGTCGCTATACCTGCATCTATTACAAGCTCAAGTGTACATATTCCAACTACAATCCCTGTAAGCAAGATGCTGATTATACCATGTTAATATTGTGTGTCGCTGTATGTCATAAACTGAATTTTAGTCCATTATGAAAATTGATATTAGCCTTTAGAATATGCCTTTATTCAAAATGCCCACATTATGCTTCTGAATACAAAAAATGTTCTTCTGAAAATTAGTTTGTATTCCTAGCTTTTCTTCTTCTTTTTCTTCTCCTTCTCCCCTTTCCATCACATCAGACTGAGCTTTTTGAAAAGGGGGCCTAAAAAATTAACCTAAGCATTTGTTTTCTCAACCAATGTATTGTTACTGCTGTAATCTGGTGTGTTGTCACTGCACTGTGTCAAAGCACATTCTTTGCTCTTTTGATGTCTCCTAAAAATTGAATTGAATGCATCTGAAAAGGCCATGTACAGCTTGTAGTAGTAATTTTTAAATGTGATAACTGCACAGTTATCACATTTGCAATTATTTACATTAGCAACAGTGAAGACCTTTTCATGTGACATTCAAAATACATTTAACCTGTAGTGTAATGCCAAATATCTCCTTCGCTCTACTCAGACAACTGTGGCACCTCAGATTTGGCAGCCACTTCAAAGCAATAGAGGTAGAGTGAAATAATGGACTTTAGAGTACAGCTGTGTCACTCTGACAAAGGCATAGGAATTGGCTCTAGCACAGCAGGCTCCAGTCCAGGATACTTGACAAATATTTGTCCTTGTACAATTGGAATTAGTGCTCTTGATTTCTGGCAGAGCAGATAGATGATGCCACTCATGTGTTTTGTAAACCAATTAAAACTGCAAACCACACCATTGTCTCATATAGGAAACATTTTGTAAATGAATGTCTTGTAGGTAGTTTTGTGAACCTCCACATGTGGAGGCTTGTCTTGTACACTGTAATCCTGATTATCAGAGTGGAACACTGAGCAGCACATGATTATCTCCTGATAGTGACACAGCAGGGAAAACAACCTGTATCTTGCCAGTCTTTAGAGATTGGGAAAGCTGCTGACTAGCAAAGGAGGGCAAAACTAAATGGAGAACATGAGCCACTAGTGGGCCTCCCTTTCACTCGATCACCCCCCCCCCCCCCCCCCCCCCCCCCCCCCCCCCCCCCCCTCCCTTTCACTCGATCATCCCCCCCCCCCCCCCTTCTCTCGGCACACCCCACCTCCCTCTATCTCACTGACTGTGGCTATGAGAGAAGCCTGACACTGCCCTTCTGACTCGTGTCTCTCCATCCTCTCTTCAGTTTCCCTGTCCATATGCTCTCACACAGGTTCATTAGTGTGCACGCTGCTTCTCCAAGTGGCGCCGCCTCCACAAAATAACAGGCCATCCAACCTAATGAGGCTGAGATATGAGGAAACTGAGAGCTCTCCGTGGCTGTTTGCATGTGTTTGTGTTGTGCTGTCTGTCTCTTTTACAGCCAGAGACTAATTTCTGTTGTGCTGATTTGTGTCTCTGTTGTCAGCTTGTCAGACCTGTCACCGTAGTGCCTAACGTCCCGGGGATCCCAGGACCTCCCTCGCCACAGGCACAGGCACAGCCTCAGCCTCAGCCTCAGCCTCAGCCTCAGCCTCAGCCTCAGCCTCAGCCTCAGCCTCAGCCCGTCCATTCAGAAGCAAAGCTGGTATTTATTATCTCCTCTTTTTCTTCATATATTTTTTTCTATGTCTTTTATTCCCCACCTGGAATAAAGAGAGAGAGAGAGAGAGAGAGAGAAAGAGTTGTAACAGATAACAAAGAAAGGAGAACACTTGGCTATTAGGACGCCATCAATTAGGGCTGGACGATTATGACAAAAATAAGAATCACGATTATTTTGACTGATATTGAAATGATGATTAATAAACACGATTATTCATTCATTTGAAAACATGAGTTATTGAACAATCAAAACTCAAAAAAAAAAAAATTACTTAAAAGAACTGGAAATAAGTTAGTAACAAAAAGTAAAATGATAATAACAACAATAAATTAAAATTGAAATATCTGAATACTATAACACAGCCAAAAAACTTTTTCAAAAACCTTTTCTAAATACAAAGGGACTGGTCACATAGTACTCCAACAAACTCCAGTTTTGGGCTAGGAACACCAGACTGTTCACTTGGTCTGGTTTTAATGATGACCGCAGGCAGAAGACAACATTTCCACCTGTGCTAAAAACCCACTCTGATGCAGCACTTGTGGCAGGGATGCACAGGTATTTCCTTGCCAGTTTGGAGAGCTGTGGATAGAGTGTCTGTGATGCTCTTCACCACTCAAGTGAGTTAGCCTTAGTGTCAAGTGTCCCTGCCTGGAGGTAGGCTTGAAGCTCAAAAACTACGGCATGGTTTGATTGAGGAGCAGATGGGCCTGGAGCTGTGTCTTCTTGGGTTTTGAAGAAGCTGCCCAACCGCCTCCTCTTCCTCTCTGCTCCTCCAACAGCAGCATCAGTGTCGGCAACTGGCTCCGAGGTTGGCTCAGTAGGGGTCCTCTCCTTGGAGATAGGGAAATATATTGAGTCATTACTACTGCAGTTAAGTGCTACTGCTAAAATAAGAATAATAAAGTATTATTATTATAATCATTAGTAATAGTAGTATTACAATGACAGTCTTCAGATGTCAGTCTGGCTTTGATTGACCCTCAATTCTCTTCAGCCACATATTTCAGCTTAACTCTTGGGTCCAGGGCAGAGGTAATGTCACAGAGCTCTTGCGTTGTTGGGTCATCATATTTGAGATAATCCATGATCTTCTGCTTGATTCTCTTCGTGAGGTCTGTGTCATTCTCCTGTATTGCCAATATGGATGTGTGGAAGAGGTGGAGAGTTGGCTTCACAAGTGATACTCGCATATTGCTCCCCAGGGAGTGCATCTGTAAACTCAACTTGAGGACTTAGTGACTTGCTGATGGCCTCCAGTACATCTATGTCTTGCCTTGAAAGGGTGAGATGTCTTGTTTTATGGTCATTGCTGTGGACCTGCGTGATGGCCTTATGCTGCTCAAGAACCCTTCTTTTCATGGCTTGCCAAGATCCCCGTCTGGTGGGACACTCTGTTTTCAAGGAATGCTCAGGCAGGTTCAGTTCCCTCTGGGCTTCTGTCAGCTCCTTCCTTATTCTCCAACTGTAAGTGATGGTGCTGACCACTTTTTTACAGACCCCCATTACATGGTCAGTCCTGTTGTCTTTCATTGCATTCCTTAGGATGACAAAGAAAATAAATACATTAACATTTACATTTATCGTACCACTTTTTTTTGGTTTTTTTTGATTAGCATTACTACTACTACTATTAGCATTAATCAACAAATCATGCTGTGGAACTATGTTTGTGTGAAATCATAAAGTATAAGCCTATATACAGTATAGTAGGGGTAAGTTTGA
Source organism: Brachirus orientalis (assembly GCA_016785285.1). Lineage (NCBI taxonomy): Eukaryota > Metazoa > Chordata > Actinopteri > Pleuronectiformes > Soleidae > Brachirus > Brachirus orientalis. The sequence goes on along the minus strand of JAFBJR010019384.1, from coordinate 1,693,964 downwards.
TACTTTCTAAATTATTATTCATAAATATTACATATGTCACACAATCAGGAGGACAGAAAATGTCTCACCTATGGCCAAGTGTAGTCTGTGCCCAAAGCACTACAGCCATATCCAGTCATTGAGTTCAGCTGTGAGCTTGTCAGTTGCTATACAAACAAGGTCCTCCTTCTCCTAATCCCATGCAGCCATAGCTTGCTTAAGACCATCCACAATGTTTTTCCCTGTGTTGTCTTCAGGAAAAAAATGCTGTTTGGATGCATTTTGTCTTCATAGTGAAACCTCCATCTAGTATATACTAGAGAGTGAGGGATATGTATGGGTCCGTAGTGCGGCTCGACCACGCATCCGTTGTGTTGGCAAAATAGTCTACATTGGAAACATCTTTTACAACTTTAACACAACATTTATCATATAGTGCAGGCAGTGCAATTCTGGTGAAATGCTTACGTGGTGGCAAAACGTAACGCTTGTCCAAAGTGTTTACAAGTTTGTTGAAACCTGGGTTGCTTACGGTACTGATGGGGCACTTGTCCTTAGCTAGCATGAATGTTACAGCCTCCATTATCTCTCTAAGTCGTCGGGAGCTGGTGGGATATACAGTGGCATTGTAGAGAATGGCCGTAATTGAGGACTGTGTGGCGGTGGTGCTGACTGAAGCCAACAAGCTTGCACTTTTTTTTCTTTTTTTTTTTGGTCATAGAGTGGTCTACGTTAAATGGTTAAATTAGTTGGTCGTGTTGCCATGAGGAGCAGACAAGACAGTGTGACAAATTTTACACACTATCTCCTTCTGCTCGACGTCTGACGACTTGAAACCAAAATGTTTCCATACAACTGACATTACTCTTCTTTTCAACTAAAGGCTGCCATTCTGCCATTTCTCTCAGTTGCTCGCACCGGCATGTAGGACTGGTGTGTTCACTGTGCTTTTACAGCTCAGTGATTTGCATGCGCAGCACATTAATCGTTTTCCTTCAATTATAATGTTTTTATGATTGTGAGAAGCCAAAATCATAATATAAGGGATATGAAGTTTTGTGTGGGAGATCAGTTGCAATGTGATGAAACATGGATCACAGAACCTGTAAGTGTTCTCAGCATGTGTACCGTCTGTGGAAATTAACAGATAACTATGAAGACTAGCGGTGTGTGTGTGTGAGTGTGGAAAGGGAAGGATTGATCCCGACTGACAAAGAGGGAAGGGAGTGGGAGGGGGTGTTGTTGAGGATCATGGGGTATGTAGAAGACAAGTGTGAAGACAGCGTTTTGCTCAGCATGCTGTCATTGGGGCCAACCAGAGGGGGGCTACCAGCAAACACCAGATGAGGGCATCCTGGCACACACTCAGAAAAGCACATTAAGTCAGCCTCACCCTGCATGGAACCTTTTGTTCAGCAGAATCCTGCCTGACCTGCACACCCCCCCGCACCCCCCCCCCCCCCCACCCCCACCTCCCATCACACTCCCGTCGCCTCCCACCACACTGAGCTCATCAGCAAACACCTAATGAGCCCGCGTCAAGAAAACAGACCCCCACTCAAACCTGCCCACTCCCCCGCCCCCATCTGGCTCTCAGGGGGCGTGGAGATGGCACTTTACAAGGACTGATGATGCTGCAAAGACAACAATAATGATAATTAACTTGCTGAATTTAGAAGATTATGCTGTTAATTAGTTGCAAAATAAAGATAAGTAATATAGTAGCAGATGGTTGAATAACACCCATGAGATGGAGGGTTATTACACTGATGAGGTTTCCATGGCAGAGATGAAATATGAATCTGACTGGCTTTCCTCTCTTTCTATGGGCCATTCCAAGAGAATAATATCTTGTTTCTGCCAGAAGAGCTTCTGGAAGGGTATTACACGATAAACTAATTTGGTAGATAGATTGCTCTGGCAAAGGTAGTTGTTAGAATAATGTGGCCCTCTGTTTTTTTCATGTAAATATATTCCCTTGCACTTTGTTATTGCTTTGAAAAGCTCATTCACTTTCACCTTGTTTGCTCAGTGTTTGATGTTGGCGGAATTGGCCTGTGGATCTAGGAAGACCAATCTGCGGGAAAATACTTGGTGTGTTGGTGTGAGTGATATTCAGTCAGTGCTCAAATAATGAATCTTTTGATAGTTTAGGTCACATCATGTGCCCTGAAGGTCCCTCACTGTTAGTATCCCGAAGAAAGAGAGGAGTGATTTACACTTTAATTTTACTATTGACCATTGTGTAATCGTTTTATACACTGTATTTTAGCTCTTGCTGACTGGTTATCACCCAGTAGTGTCATTGAAGCAAGATGTTTAAGTATCTTAAAGTAGTACTTAAGGTACTCATGTTCTGGACTGTCTTTCTTTTACAGTATGTCTTTGATGACTATTTGTGTAAGCAAATGAAATTTGTTTTGATTTGTCTTTTGCCAAGTTTAAGTTCTTGAGTGTCAGTCAAAAGCATTTGTTTTCCTCAATGTTTTGCCCTGAAAATGCTTCCATATACACTGACTTTTCTGACTTTTAATTCTGTTTCACAGTATAAATGTCCATTTCAGTCTGCAGCAGATCTTGTAGAAATGTGTTGGTGGTTAGCTAAGAAGACCTGTGCTATATGTATATTCTTACCTGGGACATTTGTGTCTGTGCTGCATTAATGCTGTAATGCATTTTTTTCAAAATCCACCTCAAAGGCCTCACAATTAATTTATTGCATTTAGTGCAAGTATTTTAGTTAGATCTAATATTTCAGTTACCAAATAAGATTGGATAATATTAAACATATTAAACTTGAAAATACAGCATTGAATAAATAAATAAAAAAAATAATTGTATGTGGTTTAATGGTTTATTGAAGGCTTTTTTGTTGTTTTAAAATAGTGTAAAAAGGCCCTAAAAATTTTACCCATTTAACTTCAAATCTTAACTTAATTTTTTATAATGTATTGATTTTTTTGTCATTCATACAAAATAACATTTATTTTTTCTCATACAAACCTTTCTATGCTGATTTCTTACCCCCAGAAACTAAAAGCCACATTAAGTCAGCAGTTTCCTCAGGTAACCAGTGGAGATGGTGAAGTTCAGAGCAGCACTGTAACCCACACTGCTGCTCCTGCCTCTCCTGCTCCAGTTCCACCTCCAACTCCAACTCCAGCTCCAACTCCACCTCCAGTTCCAGCCCCAACCACAACTGCAGTCCTCAGTCCCACCCCTTCACCTTACATGCCCACAACCGAGGAACCTTCCCCCCATCCTCTTCAGCAGCCAGCAACGTCCACCACAGAGACACCTGTAAGTATCTACAACTACAGCATGTAGGGATTATTTTCCTCCTGCAATAATGCACTAGAATGTTCATTGTGATCAGCTTGTTTTTTATATACATTTTCACTCACTCACTCATTTTTCTACCGCTTTATCCACTAAGGGTCGCGGGGGGCGCTGGTGCCTATCTCCAGCTAACATAGGGCGAGAGGCAGGGTTATACATTTTCAATAGAATCAAAATACAAAACACACACAAAAAAAATCTTGAAATACTGCATAGTAGATTTTACTCTTGATGGGGTCAGTTCGCTTAAACTGGAGTAAGTGCAACAGTAACACATGCAGTGAATAAAAGATGATGTAGAAATGACATAACTCATTTCATTGAGCTGGAAAAACAGTGGTCGTGAGGAGAAACTACAGTATATGTATGGACTGATTAGGAAACCACAATATTCCTCAGTGTGGTCCAAGAAGCATATATATTACCACAATAATGGGAAGAAGCAATGTAAAGCTTTTTGATAACTCTTTTATTTATTTATTTTAATTTGTGTTGTGAAGACAAATTGTCTTCTCCTTTTCTGTGACTCACTTTGTGCCAACTACTGCTTATTTGTGGCTTTGTGTCATATACCTGTGAGCACTTATGAGCCTTTTGTGAGCACTTCAGTTATTTTAACAGGATGACAATATGACCTAAAACTGCACCTCCAGTTACTCAGTGCACCTCATATATGGTAATCTTTATCATTTTATTTTTGATAGATGTCGTTCTCGATTTATTTTTATTTTGTTTTACAGGCTTCCCCACTGCCCCCATCACAAAACCCTCCAAGCACAGGTGGTCGGCGGCGCAGAACCACAACTGAAGACCCTGATGAGAAGCGGCGCAAGTTCCTGGAGCGTAACAGGGCTGCTGCTTCTCGCTGTAGGCAGAAGAGGAAAGTGTGGGTCCAGTCGCTGGAGAAGAAGGCTGAGGACCTCAGTTCCATGAATGGACAACTACAGGTGCTCTTTGTCTCTGACCCTCACTCACTGCATGTAACAGCAGCTGCTAACAATGTGTCAGTTTATGTATGTATGCATGCCTGCGTCTGTTTATCATCATCTGCTTCTGGCATAAGCATGTGTACACAGACTTTTCCCTTCTGTGGTGATGAAGTCATTAAAGCCGATTAAGAATAGCTGTCATGTGACAGCAGCAGCGTGTGAGCCCTTTACATCGATATGTCCCTGTCAATAAAGATGTATCCTCCAGATGTCAGCTGCACACAAGCGTATCTTTGCTTCTGTCTCAGCAGTTTACTGAATGGCCTCAAAAATCTCCTAGGGAAAGGTATCTTTTTGAACCTTCATTTCACTTGAAGCAATTAGGGTCTGATGCTGACAAGTTCGAAACAGTTCATGCATCTGCTGTCTCTGTTGATAAGTGTGAGCCGGGGGTGCAGCACATCAGTGTTCCAGACAATTAAATGAGATGTGGTGTTTATTTGCTTACTGTCTAATATTTCTACGAAAGCAGAGTAAGCTGTGGATGGTGGAGGAGGGGGCAGGTGGCAGTGGGAAAAAAAAGTTTAGTTCATGTAAATATCTGGTTCACCAAACAAGTTATCACCACTTGTCAGGGTGCACCAGCTGAGACTTTACTGTACATGAGTATAGGTAGATGAAAGAAGAGGGACAGGTAGGTGAAGTGGGTCATAAATGGTTAGATCATCACCGTTGACTACAAAGCAGGAACAACATGTGGCAGAGTATAAAAGGTGCTTTATAGGAATGCATTAATCACCAGTGCAGTTTTTGTAAAAAAAAAAAACAACCCATGCTGACATGGCCCAGCTGATGAGTGAAACTGCCTCTAATGATGCACAATTATTTTAACATCATCCTTAACTGGCTTTTTAATGAGGTGTCAGACCAGGCAGCTCACAGGGATCGCAACATTACCCGAGGCCCATTTGCTCAATTTTAAATAATTGACAAAGTTAGAAACAAGTTTACCTCTCTAAAGTCCATCTTAGTCAGAATTAACATTCTCTTTATGATGCAGTTTGATGTTTATTTTACCGGATTGTCAGTGTTGATTTTGTCAGTTGTCAGTGAGGTTTTGACTTCACCTTGGAGCAAAATGTTTTTAAAAATCCATTTGTATGTTATATCACACACCACTTTCGTGGTAGGGCTGTAAATACCATTTTTCCACATCTCGTATTTAAAACAGCATTTTATCATTTTTGGTGTGCAGTTTGTTCTTTGCTTCTATGAAGTCAGCTGGAGGGAGAGTTGGAAGCAGCTCCAGCATTTATATTGGCTGTAAGTGGTGGCAGTCATGGCGGCTGCACCACAGTGAATATGGTGTTGGCTACATGTGGTCCATACGCTCCTTCCAGCTGTGTTTAAATCTGCCTTACAATAACTCAGCCCTGCCAACACCAGCAAGACTAAACAGATGGAATCAAATAAATTGGCTGCTTTTAGACTAATAGGTTAAGCTGTCCATAGTCCTTTAAAGGAAAAGCTTAAATCTGCCATTGGGTGTTCTACAGGCCTCTGGCTGCTCTAAATCCAGTTAAAGTCACCTTCAGCGTAATATGGCTCCCTTTTTACGACATGCAGAAATCCTTAGTTCCCTTGGGAGCTGTAAAGACACCAGAGTGTAAATCTCTGCAGCATCCACAAAGTTGCACTGACACTATGAACAGCTCAGCTCTGACAAATGTGCTGGTCGGCAGCCAGTGAAGGCCCATAATTATTGTGTAGGAAAAACATAAATAAAGAAGTACATCATACTTTGGTCTGAATTCGTTCACTGTGGGGGTTACCTTTTCCCTGTGTTTCTTCTTTCTTTCTGTGACAAAATATGACTATGACCATCCGCAGTAATGCTGTGATCATGTGTGCTTACTGCACAAGGGTCTTAAATGTTTAACCTGGTGATCCCATTAATAATTGGCATTAAATAAAATATAGTCTTTCAACTAAAGATGGCACAAAACCACATCCACTCTGTAATTTAGCATGTACTGCACTAAGCATTTATAGTACCCAGTAAACGGAGGTTTTTTTTCACGTAACATGCGGCTTTAATGTTTTCGTTGTCTGTTGGTCGATATGTCTTGTGAATGCAAACCTGGAAGGAAATGTCTTGAAATTTGGCAGAAACACTCCCTGGATGCAAGGACGAACAAATGAGTCTTTTGTCGGCCAAAGCTCAAGGTGATTGTGATTTGCCCACCTGAACATGATTTCTCAAGATTGTTTTGCAGGACCTTTTTCATATTTTACCGAAATAATGACTTGGACACAAGTATGAAGGGATTTGATTGTGCTGTTAAGGTCAAGGGTTCACTGTGACCTCATGTTTTGTGTATGCTCAGAGGAAAATTTGCATCTGCTACATTCATGTAAATTGAATGTTATTGAAATTAGGGATGGGGCAATACCACTTTTTTTGTGTCTACTGATATCACAAACTCTGTTTGTACCGGTTCCGATATTAGTCTGATACAGTAATTTTAGACATATATGAGCTGTTGCAAAGACACAAGTCTCCAACTGTGCAACAAAGCATCACTCAAATGAAATGCTTTTGCTGATTTCTACTTACATTTTTAAAGTCTGTGCATTATGAAGCATGCGATATATAGGATTTTTTTAATTGTATAGGATTTTACTGTCCGGTGTATGATCCATTAACAATTGAACAGTTTCAGACTGATACTGATACTAATCAATACCGATTCCCCTCCCTAATTGAAATTGTTGTTTATGTTATTACTCTGCCTCTGTTTGGTGTCCATGAATAGAAACAAAGTAGCATTATTGGTATGCTGTGTCCTTTATATGAAACCGTGCTCTGTCAAGCAATACTATCAGCCCTAGCTGAGGAAGCATTGGTGTGTATACAGCAGCAGCACAGGGGCAGGTGAGGCCAGAAGCATTCATCCCATCATACTGCTCAAAAACTGGGTGCTTGAGTGGTACAATTCACTTTTGTGGGTGCTTCTTTCCTCTTCTGCTTCTTCTCATCTTTTCTGAGAAGCATCCTGTTTGTCTGCCTCACTTTACTAGCACAATACTGCTGTTACCTCAGGCTGTCTTAATATTAAACAAATCACTTCCTGTGTCCAGCACAAAAAATTGTTCCCTGGTGACGAAAAATGTAACACAGAGTTGTGTGGAGCTATCATAGGCTTAATCAACATTATGTGAACCCATTTGGCAGTGGTTTAATGTAACAGAAATTTGGTTGTATTTAAAAGTTATGCCGTACAGTTTTAAATCCTAATCTACCAGTGTATTGAGAGTTCAGTAGAAAGACTGTACAAGTCTAGTGAGCTGACACATTTAGCAGCAGTAGTACTATTTTTACAGTATGCATTCACATAATTTACATATTCTTTTGCAGATATATCAGTTTAAGTGTTAGCCAATGTGCAGCATGTTTTTATACTGTATCATATAAAATAGCACTTGTCTCACAGGTAAAATGTATTAACTTATTTTTCTGTATGTACTCTTTATGTAAAACAGAAAACTGATTTCTTTATTAGAATTATAATAACATCAGATATCATGATTAAAAATCAAATACAGGTCCAATTCTACTTGAGACAAATTGTTTTATTACATGAATGACTGTCCCAAATATTTTAATTTCCTCTAAAAGGAGCTGAAATTTGAGGCAACTTTGTAAAACTATTTTAGATCATTTAAACCATGAGATTATGTCATCGCTTTGTCTTTATATTTTAACCCGACGTGCCGTCGTGACCACTTGATTGACCGCTGCCATGTGTCTCCTCTTCCCCTCAAGAATGAAGTCACCCTGCTGAGAAACGAAGTGGCTCAGCTGAAGCAGCTTCTTCTGGCTCATAAAGATTGCCCTGTAACCGCCATGCAGAAGAAATCTGGCTATCACAGTGAGTAATGCTCCATTATTCTCAGCCCGAGGCTTCCAGTGAAATGCTTCTAAATTGAGCTCTAGCTAACCACTTGAAGGACACGTCTTACTTATGGCCCAGTGGAAAGAGCTATTGTCATATTAAATTCACCCTTTTTTAGTGAAAAAAAAAAAACTTTGCAAAAGTTCAGGTATTTATAGGCAGTGTTGTTTAAGACAAATTCTTACTAGCGGAATTGTCTGAGTTGTTCCAGAGAGGACACAGGTGAAAACCACAAGGAGGTAATTGTTCATTTGCCAGCTTCTTCTGAAGCGTTTGCCAGCAGAAGCTTAAAGATAAGTAATTTGAATGAATAACAAGTACATATGATGATTAAAATGCAACTTACATATTATGATCATTTTATGAATACTTTAATATACATGAAGATTCTGCCCATTACGGCCTCTTTATTTAACTTTGCTGTTGTCAGCCTTTACTGTACGCAGTCTCATTTAGAATTATATCGCCTATATTTCTTCATTTCCTGAGACCAGGCTTCTGTCATCCTGATTTCCTGGCCATAACTCACCTTCCCTCACAGATGAGTCGGTGAGCGGTGAGAATGGCTATGCTCCAAGCCAGTGAAACTACTACTTCACTGTGCTCTAAACACCTCCACTGACTTGTATTGACAATGATTCCCTCTGAAATGAGTCTATTAAAGCGGCAAGCTTGACAAGACTGCAAAATGTTCTTGTGGGATGGCCACCAAGGTAGGCTGCTCACTATGCACCCCTTATTGCTTACCACTCCTCTGACGTATGTCATGTGTATTCTGGGACTGATGGTTTCCAGGCTGGAGTGGTCTGTCAGAGTCAGGTCTCATTTAGTGTCGTCTGGATTGTTTTTAGCAGGATTTGGAGATGAATTGGGTCATCGTTCTCCTGTGTTTGCTGAGGACATCTGTCCTGTGTTTCCAGACCTTGGTGAAGGATGACATTTGGAGCCTTTTTATGCAGTTTGGAAAAAATATAACCCCATCCAAATGCACTATTTCATCAGTCTGGTTCATGGTGACAGTTAGGGTAGATTTCAGTCATAAAGCTGAGAAGGGAAGCCAGCTAATGTTAGAGTGGAAGTAAAAGTCCGTTAGAATGAATGAAAATAATATAGATGTTTCTTACCTGTTCTCAGCCAAATCAGATGAGCCCAAATACTCCTCTGATCAACACAGCCCCACATATCTCAAATGTGTTATTTTGAACAGATTTTAAAGTGGAAGGTATTTATAACATTATTAACTATGCAAAACTAAGTATTGCAATATTTATGTTGAATTGGTTTTGGTTTGTTTTATCCACTTAGCATATACTCTATACTGTATATCCACTCACCAGCCTCATTAGGTATTATGTTTACCTAATAAAGAGTCCGATGTGGTCTGTAGCTCATCTGCATTAACATTCAAAGTGTTGTGCATTCAGAGATAGTCGTCTGTATATCTTGGTTGTAAAGAGTGATTATGTAGGTTACTGTTGCCTTTTTCTATCTTTTAAAGCCAGTCTGGTCATTCTCCTCTGACCTTGGGTCACATAAAGGCATTTTCGCCCGAAGAACTGGTGCTCACAGGATATTTTCCCTTTCTTCAGACCATTCTCTGGGAGCATTGGAGTGTGTTGTTCCTGAAAATCCCAGCGGATCAGCAGTTTCTGAAATACTCGGCCTGCCTGATTCACCAACGCCACTTTTCTTCTCTCATTCTGATCCTCATTTTGATCTTCAGCAGGTCGCCTTAACCATGTCTACATGCCTAAATGCAAGTTGCTGCCATGGGATTGACTGATCAAATATTTAGTTTGTGTAGCTTAAGAAGGGTCTGGTGAATATATAAGGCCCTTTTCCAGCATAGGAACTTTTTTCATTTACCCAGGTAATTTCAAAACCTTGGCATGTTTCCACCAAAATTACCCGGGTAAATATTACCCTGATAAACTTTTTACCCAGGTAAATTTAGTACCTGCTTGCGACTAGGGACTTACACATTTACCAGGAACTTTGGAGGGGTGGGGCTGTGTGGAACACATCTTGCAGCTTTTTCCGTGTTGTGAACGTAGTGATTTTGTCACTTTATTTAGCGAATATTCAGACCCTCTAACAACTCTTTTTCAAAAAAGCGTTGTTGCGTATTGGAAGAATGTCCTTTGGTGAGATGAGACAAAACTAGAACTCTTTTCCATAGAGACATTGCTTATGTTTGGAGAAAAAAGGGAGTGGTATATAACCCAAACACCGTCCCCACATTGAAACACGGTGGTTCGAGTATTTTGCTGTGGGGATGCCTCAGTGTATCTAGAACTGGGAATCTTGTCAAGGTGGAAGGATTCATGAAGGAAGAAGGATATGTGAAGTTTTTGAAAGAAAACCTGAAGCAGTCAGCATCAAAACTGGGTCTGGTTCGTTGCTTTGTCTTCCAAAACGACAACGACCCAAAACATATGTCGCTCCTGGTGAAGAACTACCTCCAGAAGACCAAAGTGAACGTTATTGACTGGCCTGTACAAAGTCCTGACTTAAACCCCATTGAAAATCTTTTTGGTGAACTGAAGACGAAGGTCCATGCCAGAAGTCCATCAAATCTGGAGGAGTTTGAGAGATTTGCCAAAGAAGAATGGGCTGGGATTATTCAGGAGACGTGTCAGAGACTTGTTGAAAACTACACCAAACTACTGCAGCCTGTTATCCAGCAAAAAGGAGACACAATTGACTATTAAATATTAAATAATAAAAAAATAATAATAAATAAAGGAAGAATCCAAAAGTCTCTCCACAAACTGTCTTGTTTTGTTCACAAACAAAAGCAAAAGAAACCAGAAAATGCTCACATTTAAAAATCTGAAAGCTTGAAAAAACACTCAAGCCAATTATTAGTTGATGATTAATTTAGTCATCAAATAATAGTTGATTAATCGGATAATCGTTATAGTATAAATATTCCCCTGGGGTACATGTGCCTCTGGTTAGGAGTCACCCAAAAATTCTCCCTCTGTAATTAGTACAACACATTATTGAACACTGACTGATTCGTGGCTCTCATTCTTAAAAAGGCCTCATCAAGCTCCAGTTTACACATCCCATAGGGCTACACTGGCCTCCAGACCTGATAATACCCTTCATCGTCCTGACCAGGCATAACCATGGCAGGTGGGAGGAAATTACCCAGACTGCCCCACAAACAAGCCAGGACATGCCATCATTTGGCACACTAAGCTGTCCATCTGCTTTTACAGCGAAACCCCACTTCAGAAATCAAGAGAGCAGAAAGGAGCACAGTCTGTACAGAGAACCAAAATTTTAGACTGTTAGTATGTATCGGCCAGCCAGCCCTTAATGTCGTTAGGAGCAATAATGCTCACTTGAACATGGAACAGAACTGCCGGGCTGATTTATTCTGAAGTTGACCTTCTGCATAGTAAAATAGTGCTTTGACATTCACTTGCTCTACATCACATGGTCAAAGTGCAATAGAGAGGGCACATGAAGCTTCTAATGTAAAGACATTTGCACTGCACTTTAATTGCTTACTCTTTTATAGAATCTGTATTTTACGATCCAAAAATCGGGTCCCGCTCATTAATTACAAAGTGCCATACCAAGTGACTTCATATCATTAGCAATATTAATTATCAGTGTGCTCCTCATTCCTTTATGAATCAGAGCATGAGAGTGAAAAAAAGAGAGTCTCTTCTTTTTTCCCATCCAGATCCAATTAATTCAGTGCAACTGCCTAACAGCTGGTGGCATTTCAACTCCAAGTCTTCCCTACTCTCCAGTGTGAGCATCATTAAAATCAGGTGCTGTAATCATCTGTCGCTGCAGTAGTTGGCAAGGTAACAAAAAAACCAAATGAGAATGCAGTTAGGGAAGGGAAACACTGCCACATGCCCCAGAATGTAATGCGCCCTTATGATGTGGGTTTAAATTGACATCGGTGCTTAAATTAAAGGAAGTAGTGCAGAAGTAGCATTATGGGGATTAATGAAATGGTTTGCTCCCACCACACGCAGAAAACTGCCCTGATTACATCAGACCAAATATGTTAAGCGAAACAACAGATGATGCAAAAAAATCCAAATATTGTTGTGGTTTAGTCATAGACATATATACAGTATATACACTACCGTTCAAAAGTTTGGGGTCACTTAAAATTTTCCTTATTTTTGAAAGAAAAGCACTGTTTTTCAATGACGATAACATTAAACTAATTAGAAATATACTCTATACATTGTTAATGTGGTAAATGACTATTCTGGCTGCAAGCGTCTGGTTTTTAATGCAATATCTACGTAGGTGTATAGAGGCCCATTTCCAGCAACCGTCACTCCAGTGTTCTAATGGTACATTGTGTTTGCTAATAGTGTTAGAAGGCTAATGGATGACTAGGAAACCCTTGTGCAATTATGTCTGAAAACAGTGTAGCTGGTTAGAGAAGCTATAAAACTGACCTTCCTTTGAGCTAGTCGAGTATCTGGAGCATCACATTTGTGGGTTCCATCGAACCTCGTCAATGTCTTGCCTATATTTTCTATTCATTTTGCAACTCATTTGATAAATAAAAGTGTGAGTTTTCATGGAAAACACAAAATTGTCTTGGTGACCCCAAACTTTTGAACGGTAGTGTATACAGAATGTGTATGTATTTATTTATTTATTTCGGGTTTAAGTTAAACCTTGGAAGTAAGAAGGAAGTAACAGTTAGGCACAAGGGGGTGACTCCACTTCTTGCAATAAGAAGTCCTCTTTGAACGAAGGATTATGGAAATGAACCCATTTGCCACTTGATTTACATCAGTAAAAATCTTAAAATAAAACTGTCATAATCTTAATCTTTAGTGTCAGGTCTTCTTCAGTAACGTGTGATGTTTGTTTTTGTAAATAAAGTCCCATTTTGATGACAATAAGCATATGAACCAGTGTGACTGACAACTTGTCTAATAGGAGCCTGGTTGCGGGGGGCGTCTGAACTCGCATTTACACAACATCACCATGGCACCAGTCAAATGGCGAATCTCACAGTTTCAGAATGGGAGTTCAGATTCGTATGAGTGACCTCATGACTCTCAGAAGAGTTGACTGGAAGTCTTTGGGAAAGGGAGTCTACTTCTCACTTTATTTATAGCACCAGTAAACATTTTCCTGAGGAGTAAATGGTCTCAACCATTAACTTCAGGTCTTTTTCAATAGAATATGATGCTAATTTTGTAAATTATGTTTTAATTTAGAGGGAAATAGACAGTGTATACAAGTGGACACCTTGTGGTTGGCAGCTGGTACTGTCCGCAGGAGATATCTGCGAAATTTGTTTTTTAAAAAACTGGTCACACGTCAAGTCTTCAGAACGAGAGTTTGTTATACAACCGGAAGAGTGCATCCTCTTTTATATACAGTCTACGGACACACAGCAGTAGCAGCTGTTTTCCTTATTTTTACAGTTTCTGATAAAGACGAGAGCTGTGAGGAGATGTCCGTCCCTGGCAGCCCCCAGAACGAGGCCATCCAGCACAGCTCCATCAGCACGTCCAACGGGGTCGGCTCCTCCTCCACGACCTCGGCTGTCTCCGCCCTCACTGGCGTCACCGTCACATCGAACCAGAGCACAGAGGAGAGCCAGCCATGTCGGACCAACGCCCAGTCTGAGCCTTCAGGAAGCTGATCATCCACACAAAGCCCACATATCAGCGCTGGAGTGCTGTGGCCTCCTCATTCTCTCTGACAAGCAGGAGGAAGCGATTCTCTTTAAGCTTTTGTTTGGACTGTACTGTTTTTACTTCATTCTTAATTTGTATTTATATTTGATTCACGTTGTTCTCCATAGGCAATGCTTTTGAAAATGCAATGTTTTCTCTTGATTTGAAGAAGACAAAAGAACAGGCACTTTAGGTGTAAAATGTAAAACACATTGATCTAAAATGTTTTTGTAATTGTATAATTTATTTATTAATTCCATTAATTTTTTTATTTTTATTTTATCAGCCTGAAAGGTTTATTAGTGAATGTTGGAGACCTTTTTTTATTTTGTACTCGGTTGGCTTGTTTGTTTTAATGACTTTTATAAACACTACCTTAATGATATTGTTTCATAAAGAACAGTTGTATTTTTGTTTTTAGCTTATTTGATTTTTGCACATTTTGAGAGAATGACACATCTGACGGTTCACATATTAAGTATTGGCAGCTTTTTGTTAGAAGTAGGTTTGAATGCTGTCACTTTAAACAAATGAATGACATTTTAAACTTTTTCTCAGTGAGATGGGCTGTAGTCACATTGTGCATTTTGAATGTCTGAGCTCGTTTCTGCTTGTAAAATAGTCTTAAATGGGTGAGTTGGTTAATTTAGTTGATTTCACTGACATTCCATCAGTAGTCTGATTGTTCCTGATGCAGTGATTGTAGGATTGCAGTACTTTTTTCCATTACTCACTCATAGTGATGTTGACTTGATTCAGTGCCATTAATGTTTTTTTTTGTTTTTTTGTTTTTTTTTGTATAAATAACTTCTGTACATTTTTAAAGCAGTTTAGTCTAAGTCATTTGCTGTTCTCTCAGATTAAGGGTCACGTAATATGAATTGGTGAGTAGAGGAGATGTGTAGGTGTCATTGCTTTAGAAGTGACTGTTTATGGCTTCTGTGTCTAATGCAGAAGAGCATTTCAGGACATTCTGCTGATGTTCATGTTCCAACTTTAGATGCAGTTTTTAGAGAGCATTGTAAATAACATCGGTGGTACGTTGTACACGATCTTTGAAGGTGTTCTGTACTTTGTCTTTTTTAAGAGGACAGTCTCGATTCAGTAGCTGAGCTCCTTTGTTCACATCCACCAGAACCTTTAAAATCTTTCAGTCCGTGAGATAGAACTCTCTCTGACTTGGTAACGTTGTCATGACAAATTAAAGCATTCACACGTGACCTGGAATTAGAGTAACACTACTCCTGCTTTGTAATAAGTGTGATTTCATCATTGAAATAATTGTATAAGGAAGCAAATTACACTATGTTGTCAATTTGCCTTTTCTCTTAGTCTGTACCGGGTTACTACTGTGTAGTTTTAAAAGAAGCTAACACATCATTTTTCTAAAGTATGTTTTGTGCTACATTTATCCGTAATGTACTATCTGCATGAGGTAATAATTCTCTGCGAGAATTTCACTGTTTGTTTTATTATGTTTCAGTCAGATAAATATTAAACAAGTTGTTTCAACTTGAGGCGTGGCTCTACGTTTTATGAAAGCTCTTTTTTTATATTAATAATCTTGGCTTATGTGCGAAAACGGGGTGTGACACTGTGTTGAAAATGTACTTGTAACTTGTGAATGTTCTGTATAAAAATTTAAGTTGTTGTAATAAATCTTTTAATATCTCTTTAAAATCCAGTTTGATTACATTTATTTCTGGAGCTGGATTTCATACACATTGAATGACATGTATGGAAGTTATGATGAAAAAAAAACACATTAATTTCCTATTTAAAAAAAAAAAAAAAAAAGTGGTGAGCTAAAAAAAAAAATGAATAAAGGAACACTTAAAAATGTTCTGAGTGATTTTCAATCCGCATTTCAACAGGTTGTTAATTGTTTGGTTGTTTTTATAAGTAAATATTTCAGTATATAATATATATGTTCAATTAATCTCTTAACTTTTGAGCAATATATATATAAGTTCTTATGCCAAGATCCAAAGAAAAACTACAGTAAAGAACTGGTAGCAGGGTTACCATTATTTAACTTATAATAACATTATAACATTATAATAACATTAATAACATTATTTTACCTTGACTAAAGTTTACAGTTTTGTACCGTTAATGAATAATACAGCATGAATTTTTGTTGTTGTTACTAATAACAGTTGTTATTAAGTTATACACTGAGTAGTCGCTCAACACACGCATGACTAAAGGCACTTTTGTTAAGAAAAAATAGACCTTCCTGTTTCAACGTTTTCACAAAATCAAGCACAAAATGTAAACCTTAACATGTTTTCCAGAGAGAAAGAATAAATAAGTCAAATAACAGACAGAATGGCAGAAAGAATACAAGGTGTGTGTAAAGATATGTCATGAGTAAATGAGTGAGAGAAATAAGATTTTGTTGTTAATATATATATATATATATATATATAAACTACCGGTCAGTAGTTAAGAGTTAAAAAGTTAAAAAGTACCCAAACTTTTGACCGGTAGTGTATATATATATATATACATACACGTATATATATATTCATTCTGAGGATTTGATATATTTGTTTGTATATTAAGTAATGGGATTAATAATCTATGTTAAATGAAGTCCCACTCAAAGCCCCGTCAAGAAGATCCTGCTGTTTCACCTGATATTTAGTTGCAAATGATGTGATAAAACATTTGCCATTCTATTAACCCAAATAAATTGTGTCGTGTGGTGAAAAAGATTGCCAGGTGAATCCACCATGAATATCCTGTCTCTGTTGTTTATGGTCTGAAAAATGAGCAGGTCACTTGTGTCACATGATCCGTTTCAGCTGGAATGTCAGAGAAACACGTTTTTTGTTTTTTTTAAAAAAAATCCCAACAACAAAGAAGAAATAACAAAACAACAATAGTTCAACTAATACAGCTTCTGCCTCTGTGGCATTTACCGTGCTTTAAACATGTCAACAAACAGACTCACGCCAATGTAATTAACACAGTTTTGAGGAAAAACAGCACTAAGACAGATTTGAATAAGCAGTAAGAAGCAGCAAAGTAATTACGTTACTTTATTTTTTAAGTTTTACACTGTCATTATCGTCGTGCTTCATAAATTCACTGTTTAAAATGTAATGTGTCCACGTTTTAACCAAAGATGTAGAAATTATAAGCCCCTTGTTGTCCCTAATTAAATTCTAGCTGGCAGCTGAATCCTTCAGTCATGACATGCCCATATTCACTGAAAACATCTCTGATGGACTTTGTGCCAAATACATTGAATAAAACTGCTACTCATCAAATTACCCAACCTTATGATGGGGATGGATGAAGAAAAGGTCACATCCAGCTTCACATGTGAAGCTCAAATTACTAACAAATACTGCAAGATACTGTTACCTTGTTACCTTGATACTGTTACTTAATGACAATGTGCTGTGTTTTAGGAATACATTGTAGTTATGTTAATAAAAACAGACAATGGGGCGTGATCTAACACATTTTGTTGCGTAATAACAGTGAAGTGCTGTATTTTAAATAACAGGTTAATGCTGTTGAAATGCTGCTGTAAATGTACACCTTTCAGAATTATATAATGAACAGTCTTGTCTTGTAATTTTCACAAGAATCCTTTGGTTTTGCATTGAAAAGAGCTGAGGCCAAGAGACCAAACCACTGATGCACTAAGTATTTCTTGCGGTCTATCCTGCCACCTTGTGGGAGATTTTGGTAATTATCGCTAAATCTCTCCCAACATAGAGTATAATAATTATAATGTTTAGACAAATGAACAAAGAGATGACACCTTTCCACACATTTAATGGCCATTTCGGTGAATTATCCTCATCTGGGAGAAGCTCAGTGAACATTTTGATTTCAGGGCAAACCTGGACAGAAACTCAGTTTCACCTTATTCTCGTCGATGTCTGTGTTGATTCTCATTTACCCAGGTTATATTTATTAGTCACAGAATCGGAAACAACTGGACTTGGATGAGAGGTGAAATGTCTTCAAGAAATCTGTATGTCCAGTTGTTCAGTCATTCAATGACTTCTTCTTCTTCTTCCTCTTATTCTCTAATTCAAAGTGGCAGTATTATAATGTTTTCTCACATCTTTGACTTAAACCAAGTGCAGTGTAACTGCAGTTTGTGCAACTGGATACCTTAAAATAATATTTATTATTGTATATTTTGCTGCGTGCAAAATTTTGATCTGCAAATTACAAGTAGAAATATAAAATAGGTTAGAATTATATTGTAACTCTATACCAGGGTTCTGCAACCTTTAGTATTAAAAGAGTTTTTTTATGTTTATGTCTCCTCTCCACCCAAATAAATTTAGTCTGGAGCCAAACAACCTATTTGACAAATACAATGACAATAACATCATGTATAAAGTTTTATATATGATACACTATGTAGAAAAGAACTACAGTGTGCTGCATTTATGAAATTTAAAAACTACAAAAGAAAAATGTTGACATTGTATTACTCTCCTTTCCTGTTGACCAAACTCATATGAAGTGATTCCCATTGTTTGGGGAAAATTAATAAAATAACCCAAAAATAACCCACTTTGAAATAAATAAACAAATATTTGGATTTTACTGTATGTAGTTGATGTTTGAGAAAACCTGTTGGCATAATTCTGTGGATCCAAAGATGGGCAAGACTCTTAATGTGCTGGGGATGCTCTTCGCCTTTCAAAGACAAGCTTGTCAGATTTTGGGAGTCTTTTCAAAGTCACGTTTGACGTAGACATAGGATGTCATGCATATTTTAGTAGACAAAATATTAAACCGCTTCACTTTGTAAGAGTTCACTTTGAATGAAATAACAAAATATAATGAAAAGTATCACAATAATAATAATAATAATAATAAACTTTATTCATATAGCACCTTTCTTAACAAATGTTTACAATGCACTTGGGTCCATTTACTCAAGTACATTTCTCTAAGTTTCCAGTCAGAGAAAAGTAACTGTGGAAATTTACTCTACTCAGTTTTCAGACAAAGACTTGACGATCTTTGTGTAAATCTATTTTATATTTACTTTTGTCTACTTTTATTTATACTTCTAGTCTGTTGCATTTCACTTATGGTTTTAAGGTCTTAGGTCTAACAACTGAGCCATTAGAACTTGAAAAATATACATTATAATAAAGTGTCTTAGACCACACATTGTATACATGTACATTCAAACTCACTGGTTTAGATATAAACACTGAATATGAACCTTCACCCCTACCTTTTTTTTTTTTAATTTACATCAGTTGCTGTGTTTGATGTCATATGTCAGTACAAAATTGCTCTTATGTTTATTATTACAGCATGAGAATCTTAGCCAGAGGGCTATAATGATAATGAATTATACATAATAGTAATACAGTAATAAGGTGGAAGACCAGGTTACTCACACCACACATTATCTGATCAAACTGAAAACCAGAGCAAAAATATTATTAACTTGAAGGTAGAGAGTGTAAAATTTAGCAACATATATATATATATATATATATGTGTGTGTGTGTGCATTGCTAAATTACACACACACACACACACA